>BMAW01110928.1:573595-643551 GCA_019974015.1 Nephila pilipes | reverse complement strand
TATATATATATATATATATATATATATATATATATATATATATATATGGATTTTTTTTTACAAGTGCTCCCGTTATAATTTTCTTACACGTATATTGGCAATTCGATTTGCAAATTCCTTCCAAATAATCTGCAAAATACCACCGGTAATTGATTGTACAGCAACAGAAATCCGTTGTTTAAGTTCAAATAAATTTTTGAATAATGGTGGCGCATACATTTTATTTTTTACAAACCCCCAAAGGAAAAAATTGCACGGAGTCATATCAGGTGACTTAAGCTGTGCAACATCAAGTCATCTGGTCCACTGCGACCGATCTTACTGAGTAGTAGCTCCGGATAAGCATCTAAAACAGCTTTCGTGAAATAGCTTCACGAAGAACACACGAGGGCCTATTGTTCACAGTATAAAACTTCCACAGTTTTCCTTTGTATTACTTATCATTCGGTGTTGTTTATTTTTGAAAATATAGAATTTTAAAATTGGATGAATCATTTTGAATAGCCCTGTATTTGAACTATTTAGTGCTGACAATTTTTAAAAGTGATTCATATTGAGAAAAAAAAATATTTTGATAAAAGTGATATCGTGTAAACCTTATAATTTTTCGATTGTGTTTTTGAAAGATTAGGGGTACTTTCTTTTAAGATTCATATACTCTAAAATAATGAGATACCCTTTCAAAAGAAAGTTCAAATTGTTCGTTTATCATATCATCATCTTCTATGGCTCATATAACATATAAAAATTCTTCGATTGTGCAGCAGTGATTGTGCCGACATGTATTTTCGTTTCTCATAGTTTCTTGGATGTGCCTTGAGATTATGTAAAACAAATTATTCTTTAATTATTATTTTTCTTCAAAAATTTGAAGAACAAAACCGTGGAGGTTAATAAATTTTTCCGTAAGATTTTTCTCCCCTAAGGTGCTAAAAATTATTGACCAACTGTTTGCTACCTTCTCTTTTAACACTGGAATTTAACACTGGGAATTCGTCATCGATTATAGACATAAGCATAATTTATTTCGCTGAGAATAAAGTTACTGTTTCATTTCATAGATATTCAGGAACGATTAATTATTAATGAGTAAATTTTTTTTCTCGCAAAACCTCAGCATGGAAGTAGTCTTCTCGGAAATCCATTTATCTCATCAGATTTCTCAAAATCAAAATAACACACTGTTCTATACATATAATAACACATACAATAGTATCCAAAAGTTAAGCATAATTCGCAAAATGCGCAAAAATATCAGTACATATTGATACACTTGTTTGAAATAACTTGTAGAGAATCATCTGTCGCAGAAGAAACTTTGTCTTTATGTAAAACATTTCAGTCGACGTCTCCATGAACAAAATACCTGCACATATTGGAATGTAGATATGACCGGCTGTGGCAACAAGCCTTACGACAATTAGACATGTTTGCGAAAGGAAGAATCTCTGGATTGTTCGAATCCAGACGATTACATACAGAAATGACTCGAATTCTGAATGTACCTCAGTGTGTGATCTCACAACTGTGGCAGAGGTTTCAAAATAAGAGAAAATGCTAATCGAATACTAGTACCCGGGGGGCCGAGAGCCACAACCGATCGCCAAGATTGTTATCTGGGAGTGATTGCATGACGTCAGGATGACAGTTATGCAATAGAACTGTATTCAACCCTGACAGCCGCCACAGAGCTACGAGTTTCCAGACAAACTGTGTACAGTAGATCAGTCCTGTTAGTCTATATGCCAGACCAACAGCAATTTGAAATTCCCTTTACATCTGCACATAAATGTGCTCGTTTACACAGGACTTTAGAACATCAGTAATGGAGTTCGGCACAGTGGACCAATCTAATGTTAAGCGACGAATCTTGCTTTAGACTGAAATCTGATTTTCATCGGTTAATGATAGAGCGAGTACATGGAACTCCTTTTCATCAAGGAAATATCACGGAAAGACATCGTTTTCCGTCGAGGGGAATCATAGTGGAGGCAAGTATGCTGTACTGATTGAACAGACTTCCATATCTTTCAGATGGGATCTGTGATTCCTAAGAAATACAGAGATGAAGCTCTTGAGCGTTATGTTCACCTGTTTTGAGGTGCTGTCGGTCCTGACATCCTATTTAAAGATGATAACGTGACCTTGTCACCGAGCGAGCCTGATAGACAACTTCCTCGAAACGGAAAATATCCAATGTATGCCGTAATATGTTTACTCATCTGATATGAATCCTACCGAGCAAGCGTGGGATACGAACATTAGACAACTTGCAGCTCTTCCGCTCGCACCAAGCTTCGTTCCACAACTGAAAAGAGCTCTTCGTGACTTTTGGAACACGACTTTGAGACAACAACTCATCCACAATGTCATAGCAAGTGTGAGAAATCGTTTTGCAGCGTGCCTGGCTGTCAGAATTCACCACACATCTAATTCACCTGCAGCATCTTCGTTTTGTTTTATTTACTTTTCACTAAAAGATGAATTCCTCTCATAGTTTTCTTTCAAACTGTTTCTTTGGCTAATAAGAGATATTATCATCGTTCTTTCGCAATGTTTTATTATTGTATAACCGTTTTACACTCTCATATCTCGTTTACGGCCATTCTGGCTTAAATTTCCTTCATTATTCATATAATTATCAATTACGCTTAACTTCTGGACAGAAGTTTCACTCTAAATCTGGACTATTTTATCCCAAAAAGTCATATCTTTCAAAACTAATAACATCAAAGGAACCTTTCGCTTCTATTTCAACATAGTCAAAAGCATGAAAAATTAATACAGAGATTAAAATACGACTGTCGCACATCAAATGCAATTGGGCTTAGAATCCTCATCTGTTGCGACACGGAAGTTAAACGAATGAAGTATTAGCTCAGCTGTCATCCTCGTCGCTTGATCATGATTCAATAATTCAATATGACAAAGACTTTGGCTTAGCTGTCGCGTTTCCCTAGAATGACATTAAATCATATTGACCAATCAGACATTTTATTTTGTGCTATTATATGTACACTATACAGGGTTATTCAAAATGATTCAACTGATTTTCAAAACTCTATATTTTCAAAAATAAACAACATAAAATGGTAAGTAATGCATTAAAACAAAGGAAAACTGGGGAAGTTTTTTATTGGAAAAAATAGACGGCTCTCGTGTGTTCTTCTGGAAGTTATTTCATGAAAGCTGTTTTAGACGCTTTCACGGAGCTACCATGCAGTTAGATCGGTCGCAGTGGACCGAATGACTTTTGATGTTGCACAGCTCAAGTCACTCGATATGACTCCATGCGATTTCTTCTTTTTGGGCGTTTGTAAAATATAAAGTGTATGCGCCACCGTTGCCCACAAATATATTTCAACTTAAGCAACTAATTTCTTCTGCTGTACAATCAATTACCACCGACACTTTACAAGTGTGTGGCAGGAATTCACATATCGAATTGACATCATACGCATATCTAAAGGCAGTTATATCTATAGCTTATGAAAAAACTTCTATATTTTCCTATATTATTTATGTATTACTTATCATTTTATGTCGTTTATTTAATGAAAATATGGAATTTTGAAATCGGATGAATATTTTGAAAAATTCCTGCAGATTGAGTCAACAATATAATCGTCATTTATGCTTATGCATATTAAATACCGCTAGAGTATGTGTTTAAAGTAAATATTTTTTTTTGAAAATGTTTTCACTAATTATATTTTTCCTTTATTTTTTTTTATGTAATTTCTCGCTTTATATTTAATTATTCACTCTTGATCTTGCATACAATACTCTCTCTTTCTGATAGAAGATATCGCTATCTACTTCCAATTTTTTTAATTCCGTCTAGTTCTTTAGCGGTTTTTCCACGTTGTGCTTGTATTATCTGTTAAGTTTTTCGTCCCGTTTAAGTTTATACTTTTGTATTTTTTTAATCTTTTGATTAATAATTTCTAATTATTTTATTCTTTGTTTAAGAGATTGATCTTGTATATATCTTTTGTTTTCATATGTATTTTACTTAAAATTTTTCTTCTATTTTGTATCTCGAATATTTCGAATTTTTTGGTTCAATATCATTTTTATGTAACATTTTTTTCTGTATGGGAAAAATTAGGCCTATAAAACTAGTTTAACCCAGCCGAGAAACTATCTTAAGCTAGTTGCAGAATTAAAATGTTATAACTCAGTTTTTTAAAGTTTTTCTTTTCTTTTTTTTTTTTTAATCAAAATTTCTAATCTGTACGTCTTTTTATTGTTTTTAACATAATTTTTATGTCATTATTTGCAATTGTAGTATACTTTTTGGGAAATTTGTATTTTGTTCAACTTTTCATAAGTTTTTTAATATTCTAGTTTTTCATTTGTGTATAAGAAATTAGGTATACATCCATACATCCTCTAATATATCCATATATATATATATATATATATATATATATATTCAAAAATTCGAGAAAAATTTGCTAATTAGTCAACACATACGAAACAAAACTAGTCTTCTTTTTTGTTGAAAAAAAAACTCATATCTTTCAGATAATATTAGAATCATAAAAAATTCTAAAATTTTTTTTTGTAATTAACATAAAGTTTCGTAATTTTTTCTTGCAGTTTTGCCTTAAATATTTCTTGAACTACTAATAACATTACTACAAAATTTGTTAAACTACGAATAATATTAGTACAATCAAACCCTCGCACAGAAATAATTCTAAGGAATAAAAAAAATATTGTCTTAAGATATTAAAATTTGTAGAAATAGTAGGATTTTTCAACATTAAAATATTTTGAAAAAAAATTAATAATTCTTTGTTTGAGAATGAAGCTTTTTATCTGAAATACTTATTTCACGTGTGTTTAAATAAGATGAATAAAAAATTTTTCTTATAAATATATAATTAAAAAAAAGCTGCTCACGTGGTACTGTGTCTGCATGTGAGATAATATAATATGCCAGACGGATCCGATGTCACAGTTAAGGCACACACCTATTCCTAAATTAACTCTTTATATGGCTTTTTCCAGTCAGAATCTGAAGTTAGAAGAGGGGATGCCAGCTCAGGTGTCGTCCTCGTTACTTGACCGAGGATCCAAATTACGTCGTCAATAGAGCTCGTGTTGCTTCTATAGTGCGACGTTAATAAAAACTAAACTCCAGTCAGGATCTTATAGATTTCTATTGCGTAACTGTGTTGAAAAGCTAGGACAAATGAATATATTTTGAACATTTTCTTCTACTAAAAGTACAATACAGCAAAAAGAACAATTTCGACAGTAGTTTAATTGATTGTTATAAGAAAAGAGTTGTGTATTTTAGCCAATTTGTACTTTTTTCTGTGCTTAAAGCAAGGAAACAGCTTGGCTATTTTCTCGTAGAATGTTACAATAAAACAAAGTGTAATTAATATTTATAAGCGTTTTTAGGATTTTCAACTGAGTATTTTAATAAGGAGGATATTTTTAAAATAATCAATGGATTTATTCGAAATTCTCAGCAATGATAAACTGCTTATATTCTGAAATCTTTTTGCGCCTTTTATTAAGATTTATTTATGTTTAGATTCTTCTCAAAACTCTAAAAATTTTATAAACTCGATCTATTATATCACATGGAAAATGCAAAATATTTTTCCGTCGTAAATCTGTTGTGAAAAGAAACTATCCCTGGAAGCTTTGTATTGAGATCCTTTACGTAGAATTATTTCCTTTGGTATTTATTCTCATTCTGTCTCTTATTACTTATATATCCCGCCACAGGTGCGGTTACAAAATAAAATTTGGAATTCGTATTCTAAGCGTTTCTTTCTCCCTCCTTTTCCTTACAAATTTAATCCTTTTGGTACAGTAAAGTATTTTCTTCCGTAAGGCTTCAGAATTGTTTAAATATATTTTTTTTAGATTCAAAGTGGTTCTTTTTTAAAATTATATTTTTGTAACCATTAGGTAACTTTTTTCCATTCGAATGTAAAAACATAGAGAAAAATTATATACTTTATTCAAAATAATCATTATGCTTAATACACAACAAAAATTATATACTTTATTCAAAATAATCATTATGCTTAATACACAACAAAAATTAAAAAATAAGGGTTTCTAATTTTATATTTTATATAAACAAGCAGTTATATAAAATTACTGACCATACTTATTAATTACAATTATTCATTGCAAAGCAAACTTTTTCATAACAACACTTCCTTTCAAAGACTGATTTTCATAAAACGCTCACATAATTTAACAAATGCCTCTATAACTTCGAAGTAACGTTCCGAACTCGATCAAGCTTTCATACCCTCAATGACCAGTCGTGTAGCGGGGCTGCACATAAAATCTAGTCGAGGTCCCAAATCCTCCCATTAGCGGGGTGTGAAAGTTTGGAGACGGAAGTGCCATATCGGTATCGTCTTCGTCACTTGACCGAAGTCCAAAATTACGAGGATCGTTCCCCAATAGCCTTCGTGTTGCTACCAAGTGCAATTTTTATAAGCAATCACAATCACTATGTCCTACAATAGCTGAAAATGCTAAGGTAATCAAACTCTGTTGATTTATTAATATGATTGCAAATAATAATAATGAATAATATCCTATACAGAAATGGATTATTTTTTTAAAAAAATCCATTGATTATACTATTTACTTGGTAAAGTTTATCAGTGTCATATTAAAGTGACCACGGTAGCTATTAATGAACAATCAATCAATGTTTAAAATGAAAATGGCAAGTTTTTGCGTTTGAATTACTACTTTAGTACCTTTCATCTTCAGGAAAATATGTGACCAGATTTAGAAACAATTTGAAAGCTTTCCATTGAAGAAATACTTCCTCTCTTCCACAAACTAAAAAAGAAAAAGAAAGAAAGAAAGAAAAACTTCAACAAACAACTCTGGTTACATAATACATCAACTCCGGATGCACCCTTCTTAACTATTCTATATTTTATAGCCTCTGTGACGTATCCATTATACTATGTATCCATTCCGAACTCTCAGAGACGACGCGAACTCGTGCATTATTTTCATCATGACTTTCAAAGAGAACACATTAAAGCGTCCTCGAGAGGACATTGGAATTTTTTTGTTCTACTTCGATTGTTCTATCCATCCCGAGCAGGAGGCAATGAGTACTGAAAAGGCAGACAGAAACTAATGAATACCAAACAAGACCATTGTGTACGAGGAGCCATATTTCTAGCGCGAGTTCCATCTCTGTCAAATTACGAGTGTTGCGTCGTTCCGCAGCGCAAATTTACGAATCGCACTGCTTGCTCGAGTCAAGGTCACCACACCACTGTCCGAAAATTTATGATCCTCATACATCAGAGCTGTCCTGGTTGCAATGTAAATACATGATCAACATTTTCACACCGACGGAACTCCGCGCCAGACGAACGTGTGTAGGAGTGGATTTAAATCTTCCCAAGGGTCACGAAACAAACAGTGGAAGGGAATTTAATTAGATGCCTCTAGAATTATGGTCGAGAAGATTATTCCGAGAATAAAGGGAAGAATGGTGATTTAATTATCTTTGGGAAGGGTAGTAAGTTCGGGGATTGGTAATTAAAAAGACAAGTGATGCGGATATTGATGAGATTTATTTTACTTTAATTGTTACTCCGGATTACGGGAATTGGCTGTAATATTAATAAGTAAAATCGTTTGAAAAAGATGAGGAATAAATTAAATAAAAGATGAGGAATGAGGAGAATGCTTGGAATCCCTTTATTTTCTGTCATTATTTCTACATACCCCCTCTCCTCCTTTTTATGACAAATAATTTTAAGGGTGTATAATTGGCTACTTTATAATAATAGTATCAATTAGAAGTTATTAAATATAAACGTTAATCAATAGCAATGCGTAAGTAAACATAGAAAACAATTAGAATTCTCAAAAACTATCAGTATTTTCTTTAAACCTCATTATTATTCCCATACTTTTTCTGTTTATAATGAATTTATATTACAAAACAAAAATTACTTTTAAATTCTTTTCTAATAGATTGCTTGGTTTTACTAACGTTGCACTAGAAGTAACGCGAGGGCTACTGACGAAGGACCTCTTAATTTTGAACCTCGGTCAAGTGACGAGGGTGACACCTGAGTGACACCCCCTCCCCCCTCTTCTAACTTTCACACCACGCCAACGGGAGGACTTGGGACTTCGACAGATTTAAGGCTCGAACTCCCGATGCGACAAAATTCATCTGCCGCGAGTCTCCGATCACGACCACTAGGCTACCGCGGCAATTTTTCTAATTTTATTATTGTTATACTGGAGGCTGGAAATATTACTAATGTTGCCTCCTATTCTCGGATAGATCGTGGTAGCCTAGAGATCACGGTCGCGATCTCGCGGTCGGTGTTATTTACGTGGAGTAATGGGCTCGTGCCCTGATGCTACTAAAGACTTGCTGTGTACCTGGGTCGATGCACGTTAAATCTATCGAGGCTAAAAGTCGTCCCGTTGGTGTGATGAGGAAGTTTGAAGAGGGGAGATGTCAGCTCAAATGTCGTCCTTTTCACCTGAGTGATGATTAAACTAACGAGGTCCATCGTCAATAATTATCGTGTGTGGCAACTTTAAAAGTTTGCAATCAATTGTTTGGTTCTGACTCCGTATCAGAAAATAAGAAAATATCACCCTTGAAAGATTCGACAAACTCATACCTAACAACAGCTATGCTTTGATTAAATTCATTTTAAGGAAGGACAAACAGAAGAAAGAATGTGGTTCCTCTCTCATTCCTCGATGCTTTCAGTGCTACCTTATAAAGCGGTAGCAGAAGGTATTTAGCTCACTTCAACTTCAACTTCACTACATTTACACTTGCTTGACTTGCCAGAATAGTCGGCTTGTCCTCATAGTGGTAGGATAGCAATAGGCTGGTGGAGATCAGCAGTCGCCACACGTGTTTCCTCTAAGAACAGCGTTCATAAAGTTATCTCTAATCTGTTGTGTGTGTGTGTGTGTGTGTGTGTGTGTGTGTGTGTGTGTGTGTGTGTGTGTGTGTGTGTGTGTGTGTGCGTGTGCGTGTGTGCGTGTGTGTGTGTGTATATGTTATATATATATATTATTGAGCATATATATATATATATATATATATATATATATATAATATCCGATAATACTAGACAATAAAAATTAAATAACTATGTTTACAAATATTTTCTTAAAAAAATTAGATATTCACGGAAAAAAAACACTATAAAAAAAACAATTATTCCAGTACATAGAAGAAAATAGAAAACTTTAAGATAAAATGTTTAGATATAAAGAAATATAAGAAAATGAAATGACAGAATTAAAAAAAAAAAATGGCAGTATATTGTCCTTGTGTCTACTGATAATACTGAAAGATGATTCCGATGTTTAATTTCATGATATCAATTTTTTTAAAAAAATCGTATCGGTTTTGAATGAAAATATATTAAATACGAAAGAGTGTAAAAAAAAAACCGCGAATGTATTTTTTTTTTTTAACTATTTTCAACATAACATATATTCTTTTTTTTTTATTTCCAAAAATTTCTTAAGCTAAGTGAATACAGTAATTGATGAATTGATAAAAAAAAAATTAATTGAGCAGCTAAAAATAAACAAAAGACGTATTTTCCGATAAAACAACATAACTAAAACGGAAACTTAAGATAATAAAAGGTTCACAGCAAAACAATATTAAATCGTCTTGAAAATGTTTATGCTTTGTTCACGAAAACACACAAAACAAATTAAAATTATCTAACTGGACGATCTGTGATTAGTAATACATGAGCAAGATAACGCTTTTTTAAGGTTGTCTTCGTCTGTCAAAGAACCTGGTCGAAACTTCGAACACATTTGCAAGCAGAAAATTATTCCAATTCTCATATCAATCCACGATTCTGTAACACATACATCCTTTTGTGATGCAACATTCTAAAAATTTAAGAACATTCCAAAAGTACGCCATTTTTCGCGTGAATACTAAGTTTTAAGTCCATTTAGCGTTACAGTGTAGCACACGAAACATGGAACACATTTTACACAGAAAAAAAAAAAAGGTATTGATTCAGATAGAAATGAGAGAGTATTATAAAATATATATTATTCTGTACAAAAGAAAGCAAAACTGAACATAAAATTAATGTCTGAACACTGTTTTATCAAAAAAAAATGTTCCACTTTCGAGTCCTATTGCGACAGCCTGTAAATAAACTTTTTTTTAGACTTGGGATGCCAGAAATTCGAAGATGCGCGGACATTTCTGCGCAAAAAATGATTTTTCCGTCATTTACACTTAAATGTAGGCAGGTAAAACAATTAACAGATTTTGACTAAAGTATTAAATAATACCATAAAAAAAGAATGGATGTAGTTATAAAATGTTTTTTTTTATAAATATTTTATGAATTTCGAACGTTGCAGGTGTGTTGGATACTACGCGTAAAATCAAGGCAATCGCGTCTACCTTTTTATTGAAGAGAAATTATGTCAGAAGTATTGAACAATTTTTATAATAAATAATATTTACTCAATTATTTTTGTAGTTGTTTTATTAGATCCATTTTTAAATAATCAAAATGAAGTTTAAAAATATAAATGATATGTCAAAATCGTTGATTCCGAAAAAAAAAATGCCGTAATTTTTTTTTTTTTTAATTTTCTTCCACGACACCTAATTTTGAATCTTTCAACTCTGTGATAGAACATTATTTAAAAGACAGTTAAAAATAGTCATCGTTATCCAATTTATTTATTTGATGCATAAGCATTTCAATCCATCGACGCAAGCCCAAAAATTTTTATTTGACTATCACTGCTTCGACTACCATCAAATCCTCTTAATACATTTTCTTCTTTATATAACCGAAAGTTTCTGATTCTAAAGATAGAGCAAATAACGAACAAAATGTCGGTGAAACTAATCACAGTAACTAAAAAAAAAATAACATACGTTGTAATTAAACAACATGTAATACTTATATACCACTCCGCTAAACCAATGATACGGCCATTATAACCTACTGATTAAATCTAGTAAAAAATAAATAAATAAAAATAAAAAAAAATACAAAAAAAATCGTAGACTAGTGACAAACATGTCGAGGCAGCTGTTGCACGAATCACTGTCTCGTTAACTGGCGCTAAAACCGAAGCCTGTCAAGAGAATGCCAACAACAAATTTTTTTAAAAAAAATTATGCTCACAAGCTAACATTGACTCGTGGCTACAAATACTTTTTAATGTAATATACGCTTTCCAGTGTGTTCTGCATCATATACTGGGTTTTCTAGATTAATGACGAATTTCCGTTCCAACTAACAAATTAAGTCAAACTGGTCATAAGTCGAATTTATATTTTTCAACATTATTTTCATTCAAACGGATTATAAAAATTGTACATAAAACACAATAACACATAAAACCTAGCTCACACACGTAAAAAAAAAAAATCTCCTTACTTGCTCTAATACATATAGGCCGCAGTAACCGTGTCATGGCCACAATCTCGCATTCGGTGCTGTTTCTATCGAGTCGTGAGTTCGTATTCTGATGCCATTAACGGTCCGCTGCGTATCGGGGCTGATGCGCGTTAAATCTGGTCGAGGTTCCAAGTCCTTCCGTGGCGTGGTGTGGAAATTTAATGAGGGAAATGCCAGATCAAATGTCTTGGTCACTTGACCGAAGCTCAATTATAAGGTCCGTTGCCATTAAACCTTGTATTTCTTCTATGACTGTAAAATTAAACAATTAATCAATCATGTGATACTGCATTATACAAAGCAAACATTACTTTAATGAAGTTTACTTAATTGTGTGACTTTTCTAAATATACACTCATGGACAAAAAAATTAGCGCACCAAGAAATAATTGCGGGGTCTTAACGAAACTTGGCATGCTGGTACATGTCGGGGAGATATGTAAATGATAAGAAATGCAGCGTGATTGCGTATTTCGTATAGCCGGTAGAGGGCATTTAACGTCGTTCTCCGTGGAGTATAAAACAGGTAACCAAAGCTTGTTTGAGTGTGCTGAATCGTTTACAGAGGAAGAGCTGAGGTAGACATGCCATTACGCCGTTTTCGAAGACAATATGAGCAGCTGTCGCAGTTTGAGAGGGGGAGAATCATCGTCATGATGGAAGCTGGATGGTCAGCTAGGAGAGTAGCTCGTCAATTAGGCCGCTCTCATTGTGTTGGGAGGAGGTGTTGGGACCAGTGGATCCGAGAGATGTCATTTACACGAAGACCAGGCTCAGGACGCCCTCTACAGACCAGTCGTCGAGAAGACCGCCACATCATAAGAAATGCACGCGTACAGCCAACTGCTTCATCGGCCGCCATCCAGGCACAGGTAGCACCTTCACTAGGGGCCCCTGTGTCTTCTCGAACCAAACGAAGGCACCTGGCTGAAGGACATTTGGGATCGCGGCACCCATTACGTGTGCTGCCCTTGACGCCCACCCATCGACGCCTCCGTTTGGAGTGGTGCCGCGCACGAGGAAACTGGACTGCAGTGGAATGGAACCAGATCGTCTTTAGCGACGAATCCAGATTCAATCTCAGCAGTGATGACAATCGTGTTCGTGTGTGGAGACCCCGCGGTGAACGCAATTCTGCCTTTGTTTTACAGCGACACACCTCTCCCACAGCTGGTGCGGTGGTATGAGGTGCCATTGCCTACAATACACGATCACCCCTAGTAATGATCCGGGGCACCATGACAGCCCAGCGGTATGTCCATGACTTTCTGCAACCACATGTGCTGCCACTAATGCAACGGCTCCCAGGAGCCATTTTTCTACAAGACAATGCTCGGCCTCACACGGCAAGGGTGTCACAAGACTGTCTCAGCACTGTTACTATCCTTCCTTAGCCTGCCCGATCTCTAGATTTGTCTCGAATCGAGCATATCTGGAATCATTGGGGACGGGGAGTTTCGCATCACACGAGTTTGAACGAACTAGAGGCAAGGTTACAGCAAATATGGAACGAAATGTCTCAAGACATCATACAGAACTTGCATGCCTCAATGTCCGATTGTATCGCATCGTGCTTTCGCGCTACAGGGGGTTCAACAGGGTATTAAATCCTCCGTTCTTTTTCAATTTTCTCTGAAAAAAATGATCCTTTTTCTTTGATTTTCTAATAATTTACTTACATCAAAGTAGTCATTACGTATGTAAATTTTCGTTTCATTTTGACGACTCCTTCTTGGTGCGCTAATTTTTTTTTGTCCATGAGTATATGTATAAAATTTCATAGCTTAAGCTACAGTATTTAGCGAGTTATTTTATATATAACAGAGCACCGAATCATTTCATTGACCCTCAAAACTTTAAGCTGCTTTTTTTTCAGCTTTTTATTTTTCACGATTATCATGTATTTAAAATGGTGACCGTGTAAATATAGACCTTCCTTCTTCACTTTTAACAAAGGAAGAAGGTCCAATTCACGTTCCCTTAAAATTGGACCAAATTTGAACCAAATTTGAAAATTTAGGAATTTTGCAAACGATGCTCATACCTGTTGATACCAGCTAAAGAACTTTTTCTTAGTTAAAAGTAATAAAAAAATTTATTTCAAAATCATATCTACACTCTAAATCACCTTAATGGGTTGGCAATGTACTATTGAACATGTGAATTGATTAATAAAGTAAATCTGAACGAAGTTATGCACAATCTTGCAGGATAGAAACATCGAAAGAGATTGTTTTAATTTAGGCTTGGACTTTATACGTTATTGGACTAGTTTTTTTTATATTTTTAAATATGTATATAAATTATCTCTTAAAATAGTAGGCATTAATTTTAGTTTGTAAGTTCTCTGTCGTTTACAAGTTAAAAATGTAAATTTAATTGTTCAGTAAGACAATGTTCCGTAAATCTGTATTAGTATTATTGTTTTAATTGAATTATGTCATTTTTCTGGTCATTCGAGGGGGAGGGATATTATTATTGAATATTTTGAGAGTTTTTTTCAAGCTTGGGTGACGACCATTTTTGGGTTTGCCTATGATGGCATATACATAAGGGCCGGTTCTGATTGGGGAAACTCAGCCAAAAATTTATGGATTGAAATTTTCCCATAAACAGTTTTAACATTACTACAACTTAAGCTTCTATTGTGCCTTGAGAACATAAATTAGTTCGAGATCAACGAGACCAAATCAACGAGAAGACGAGATTTATAAGTACAAAGTGACGGAGCAAATCTGAGCCAATAATAGGCTGAGATACTGCTACTATGATAAACGGTTAGTAGAAGTTTCGTAGTAGACCTAAGCCCAATTGTGGCAGCTTTTGCCTGAAAATTTGTATCACAGTTCCACTTGCGGAAAAAAGATGGACCTTAGAAGCATTATCATTTGACACACAAGAATTTTCAGGCAACTCAGACATCAGCTCCTGCATCAATTAAAAAGCTCATTTTAGTTTAATTATCCATACAATATAGTTGATGAATAGATGGGAATCACTTGGTACACCAAGCAACAGGTAGTCTAGATTTTTTGGAAATTACACGATTCAGATCTTTTGTTAGCAATATTACCAAAACGCTTATGATACTTACAAAGTCCACTGTTGCATATAACAGCTTTCATTTTTCTTACGATACGATTTGGACGGACTTCGGTAATTCGATCGAAATTTGCAACATGTTCTCAAGCGCTCCAGTAGGGATGGAATGTCCATGAGCAGGAATTGTAGCTGTGCGACTCTGATGACGTATTATAAACCACTTGAACGGAAACAAACGTATCTGCGGCAGCTATGATAATGTTGGCCATTTCTGCTAACTTATCAAAGCTGGACATTGAAAATTACGAGGATTTGTTGCACTTGGGACAGTAACCTTTGCAAAAATAGAGATTTTAATAGACCATCAAAAAATTTATTTAGTTGGTTGGCTCCGCATTTCTAGCACTAACTGAGACGGTTTTCGAGACTCAATGGGGGATGGCTATTCATAGCGGCCTTATTTTGAACCAGTTTGCGTATTTATTCCACAAACTACATATACGTTACAGATTAGTGTCAAGGAAAATTCAATGAAGGCATTTGGAACTCCATTAATTTCCCCGCCTTTACAGTTCCTTATTAAAATTGCTAGAAAATTCTATGTCAATCTTGAAACCATCGATAATCTAAATCTAAAGAATCCAAGGCCAAACTCTAAAGATTCGAAGAATGCACCATTGACCACTGTATTAACAAACCGAGAAATATCTGAATTTAATTTCAAAATTTTCTAACTTTTACTTTAAAATGTTTACTTGAAATGTTAATAAACGCTCCTAACAATTTTCTTCTCATTCCCCCCTAAATCTTTTTTCCAAATTTACAGACTAAAACATTCCTCCCTATCGGAAAAATGCTAAGACCCAATGAGCTCTTGATCGCACTTCGCACATTTACTACCAACAAATTTCCCCTCTCCGGTTCTTCATCAGCACGTGAAGCAACTCCCTGATTTGACAAGTCGACTAAAATTTCTCCCGACACAAAACGTAACCCCATTCTATGATCTAAACGTTGTTGGTTACTCAGTTTTACGGTTTGAATTTTAATTTAAGCGATTGCTTCAAAAAAAAACACCAAGCAATTCAGCGAGATGTGCTAGCTAACGAAATGCAGATTTTGGCACGCGGGCTTATAAATCCTGTTTTCGACTAGTTCCGCACACACACGTAAACGCTTACGTATTCACGAACAAGATTTGCATATTTGTTTCGAAGCAGTATTTTTACATTTTGTTCGATTCTTTTCTTGAAATTCGACAAAATATGCAAATTGTCTTAATTTTGAATACCAGTGTATATATATATATACAATATATACATATACATTAAGTCCTCAAAAATTACCAGTTTCTTACCTAGAGCAGTTGGAGTGACCTGCTATAGTTTTGCTACGGTTCATGACTATCTACAGAGCCACCTGTATAGAATTGGACTCACGAGCACAGATATCTGTCCTCTTTACGACCATGGCATGATCATGACTAGAGAACACCTCAGCTTATCCCCTGCCGTCCTCAACGTTTTTACCTCATTTAACTCAACATCTTTGTGTGATACTGACAACGTTTTTGCTGACTGCTTGAATCGTTTTTCACTGTATTGGGCTGCTCGTCGACTCGTGACTGAAGGGTCGGAGACGGGCATAGGATAATATATATATAACTTCGCAATTCCTTCTCAAGCATATAACATGCATTTTTTTAAGTCTTCTCATTTGTCTTATTATTTGAATAATAAGTTATTGGGAGGAACGGAAGTCATGTCGTTTTTCTGCATTAAATTCAAAAAGATACATTTTTACTAAGTTTTTATTTTTAATCAATGATGTTATCATCCTCGTTATCATCAATCTTTTGCAATCTAGTTAGCAAATTTTCAATACCGGGTCATTAAAATCAATTGGTTTTTGAGCAAAATATCTGGAGATGGTATTTTGAACATCATCCGAATTTTCCAAATTTTTTTTTTGCAACTTAGAAACTGTTGTAGCGTTCGGAAGAAATGAAAATCCGATGGCGCAATATCGGGCTAGCATGGTGGGAGAGGCAATACCTCCCATCCTAATTCATTAATTCTTTCCATGGTTCGTCTTGAGCAGTGCGGTCTTGCATTATCGAGATGCAGAATGACATCTTTTCTGTTGACGAGCGCAGGGCAATTTTCAATTAAAGATTGATTTACTCGATCCAATTGTTCACAGTTAAGGACTGCATCCACAGTTTGTCCAAATTTCAGCACTTCAAAATGAATACTCCACCAAACACAGAAAAGCGCTTTAGCTGTACTTCTCGGAAATTCATTTGGAGAGAACTATCAACTTTTGCGTTTTGGATTATCATAGATGACCCATTTTTCATCTTCAGTGATCAAATCAAAAAACTCATCTGTATTGTGCTGCTGAAGCAATAAGTTGCATGTGGAGGATCGGTTAGCTTTGATTTCTTCAGACAGATTATGCGGTTCCCAAACTCCTGTTCTGCCTACTTTACCAATCTGCTGCATATGTTCTTGGATGGTCGACCAAGGTTGAGTAAGAATGTTTGACTGCTCCTCGATTGTCTGACACCGATTTGCTTCCACTTCCTCCTCTTAATATGTCATTGTCCTAAGTTGTTGGACTTCCTGATCAGTAAGAATTGAAAAGACTGAAATTACCGGATTTGACCTTGGAAAACCATCTTTGGTATTTATGAATGTCTACTGCATTTGGATAAACATCGCAAATGTTTTTTGGTAGAAACCATTGCATTACTATCTTTGTGAAACTCAAAAGCATTTAATGGCGAATATGTACTTCTGGTATTTGGCTGGCCATTTCACCTAAAAACTTCAAAAAAAATTTCAGATTTAACAATTTACGAATAAACTCTAACCTTAAAATGTCTTTAGCACGACTTTAAAGTACACAATGAGCTGATAATTGACTAATGAATATCGACAAGCACAAAAACGACTTATTTTCCGGTCCCCCTAAAATATTTAAAATTTATATAATTACTTTTTCCCACTAGAAAACGACACAAATGATTGTTCTCACAAGAACAGCAGAACTTATTTGATCAGGAGATACAGGGTTGACATGTTCGTGGTTTGTAACAGAAAAACATTCTGAAATACAAATGAAATTTAATTTTAATACTAAACAAGTCTCAAACATTAGACTCAAAAACCTCTAAGTATCAAATAATTAAGCCATTGTCTGAGCCCCCATACACATAAGGTAAAATATAGCATATGTAAAACAGCATCTCTAACAAAGAGAAAAACAAAGCCCAATGAAAAAATACCATCATTTAGATATTTCATATGTAAATATTTTTTATCTTTATACTGCAAATGATTAAAAGCTAAGTTTCACAAATGCGAGACATAAGTTTATAACATTTAATGCATGTCTAACATTGATGAGATCCTAAACATGTTACTAATTAAGAACAATGAATTCTGTTATGATTTATTATCAGTGATTTTTTTCAGAAATTTTTTTAATGAGCTTAAAATATATGCATAAATTATACTTCTTAATATATATATATATACTATGCACTCATATAGAATATATTTTTACAAACTATATATGGGAGTTTTCAAATGCCACTGAACATTATATAATCTTCCATTACAAAACATTTCATTTCATATTTAATTTTACAATCATTCTCCAAGCATTTACAACAGAAGAAAAATTTGTTCTATAACATTTAAGTGAAAATGTAAAGAATAAACAACTTATTTAATTAAAAATACATTTATTTAATTTTTTAATTTACAATAAATTTCTTTTCACCATTTCATAAATAGAGCATTGTTCATTTTCTCTACAGCATGATATTGTGTATGCAACATCTGTTTCGCTTTTATAGAGTCAAGACCATCTAGCCAATCTTGATACAATTTTTGCACTAAAAGATTTTCTTCAGGTTTTTTTACAGGTAAGGAATGATACAGCTCTTCCACTTTTACAAGTAAATCTTTTGGGGATTCATTCTCAGATCGAATCTGAGCACCACCATTTGCACAACCTGAGAAGAAAATACAAAATTTTCATAATTACTCAAAAAATACTATACATTTTTATTTTTCACATGAAAATTGACAACATTTTACATAAATTATTCTTGAAATATCCTTAAAATGAATATTACTGTACCTTATCCTAAAATAAATTCAAATCCTTTGACAGTTAATATTGATTATAAATGGATTACAATCTGAAATTTAACTATATAATAAATCATCATAAGAATAAAAAATAAAAATTCTAAATCTGTTTAGCAAAAAATTCATTTGATACTTTTATATTGCACACAATATTGTAATTAAGATTCGGGAATGAAAGAGTGACCCGTTGTTTCGAACCAGTTCATCTAAAAGAGCCAGAACACCTGTGTAAGGGGTTTGCCAGAAACCTATTCTTTGCTGTTCTAATTATTCAGAGTCGTTTTCCTCTCTCTACCTTCCCAAGTGTATAACCATTTACAACATGAAGTGCTATGAAAGGTTTTACATCACAGGAGAAGCCCGATGATATTCCATGCATTCCCCCCTCTCTCACACACACACTCGGAAACCGGCTCTTGCACAGAAATCAAGCAAATGTTCGCCAAAATTACCTATGCACTAACTACTCAATCTCTCTATCAATGAACATCACACACCTATGACCTCTTCCCCACAATTCCCTGAATAGAACCAACAATCGACAAATGCACAAACAAGCCTTGATAGCTCTTGCCGCAGCAAGAATATTATAAGAATAAAAGAACTAGATTAAAACGGCTCCGGGAAAATTAGAGTGAAGGAGAAAAAACTCCACAGAACGTACTCTTTCTTCAAGTACATAAAAGATCTGGCAGAGCAGGTCTTAGAGCTAGAAGACCTGTTTTAGTAAGTCATCTAGTAGACATATTACTGCATGTTGAGGTACAGCAAAGATCAGAGTAAGCGATCTGAACTGAAATGAGTCACTCTGATCAGTAGATCTTTGATTCTTTAGTCCATTTTGTACAGTAAAGATCAGGAAAAGTAATTCTGAATTGGAATGAGTAGTTCCAACCAGTAGGTCTTTGATTCTTTTGTCCATTTTTTGTTCAAAAAATAATTCTCATATGAGCTAGTTATTACGTGCTAATATTTCTGCCATTGCTAATTTTAACTTACAAAAAAGGAACTGTTATACACTTCCACTAAGGAAGAGAATTTTATTGTTTAGGGACTTTCAAAACAAGATTCGGTGAGAAGGTTGTTTTCAAACAATTACTTAATTCATATATATCATCTGTTGTATCAAGTGTCATTGGAATGTTCCTGCTGAAGTCATTTGTAGTCATCTCTAATTGAGATGGTAGTTAGTTTTCATGCATGTACCATAGCTGTTTGTCTTCCATAACAATTCATTAGTGAAATATCTTTTAGAGGGAGAAAAGTATTTATTTAATTTTATCTCCAAGGTAAAATTAAAAGTACAGAAATTCCCTTTAGAAATATATTCAAAAGGGAAAATCATTTTAAGTGATTAGTAACTTACTCAATTCATTTCATGTTTACAAAAGCATATTGCAAACTAAAAAAATTAATAAGTACCTGCAGGACATGCCATAATTTCAACAAAATGATATGGAGATTTGCCTCGCTTTAATTTCTGAATAATATTTTGTATATTACGAAAGCCATTAGCAATTGCAAATCTTAGGAGTACTTCACCATTTCTTTCAAGAACAATTTCTTTCAAATCCTGATTCCTGGATAAAAATGTATTTATATAAATGATTAAAAATTTTAAATAATACATCTTTATAAGTAGATATGAAAAAGTAATAAATAAATAAATTATATATATATATATACTGTAAATAAAATTAATAACATATAGAAAAATGTTAAGAGATAAATCATCAAAAAAAAAATGGAAAAATATCTTTTTTTTTTTTTTAATCTGTTCCTTCTTTCCATGTTTCAGCTATCATTTAAAAAAATCCCCACTTAGTAATTTTATGAATTCCAAGTCTGAATAATTTAAAAAACAGATTTAACAATAGGATTTCTTAAATATAACTTAATATTTGATTCTCACCAGAATAAAAATCAAATCAATTTCCAGAACTTAAATTGTAATATTTTATAGGAATCTTAAAAAGAAAACATTTAATTTTGATATTTTCTTTCTGACACATCCATCAATTTAAAATTGACCTTTAGTAACATATGCTGTATAAATAACAATCCTAAATTTCCGATTTTCAATATAACTATTTTCGCTTTTGAATTTGCAAGTAAAAATTTTTTTTAAAGTAACACAATATATTTTTAACACTTATTTTATGACCAATATTTGATTGCTTATCTTTCAGATGAGGTAAACTTTAAAATCAAATTCAAATAATTTTCTAAAAGAATTATGCAAAGTTTAGTAAATACATTAAAATAAAAATACTTTTTCTAAAATGATTATATATATATATACTTATATAAATAATAAAATTGCCTCTTACAGTTCAAAAATTACAGTATCAGATCCCAAAGTTATCTAGAAAGTATGTAAAATTACATTCTTTAAATTAAACAGACATTAAAATTTTGATTCTTTAATAGAAATTTTTTCTCTCTTTAACTGAAAAGAAAGAGCTGTATTAAATATGATCAAACAAACAATTTCATTTTAAATAAATTCTCTGTAAAATTCAAATTGAAACTGGCTTATTTATCCTAACATACAAAAACATTCATAGGAGGAAAAAAAAAAAAGTAAAAACGCCTTTAGTGATATTATTTAAAAATAAAAGTAAATAAATGTCAAAATATATTATAAATTTCTATAACATCCTTAAAAAATGAGTTTTCAAAAAAGAAAAAGTAAATAACAAATATCTTTGATTTAATATTGTTTTAAAAATTATAGTTTGTATCAAATGTAACACATTAACGAATAAAATAATAAGTACTTTTACCTCAAAGTTTTGTACTGGATTTCAGAAACAGTATCTCCAAATAATTCTTTAGCAGCATGAAGGAAAATGTGATCACTATAACCACCAGATGTACTTCCAGAATGAGTATACATTTCAGAATGGATGGAAATGTCTGCACTTCAAAAATCATGTAAAATAAAAATAGGTTTAAAAAATATTTACTGACAATGTTTCATAGGTTCAAAATATATGTGGCATAAGTTACAAAATTTCACAAGTTACAAAACAAGTTTCAATTGCCAAAAAATATCATATTTTCATAAAATACCTAATTTTGTCCAATTCCACTGAAGGCAAATCATTGAAACAGATATTCTCAGTTTCTAACATGGCATCAACTTCAACTATAGAGAAATGATAAAGAATAGTTAAGGAATGAATAATTATATCATTAAAATATTATTTGTTCACTAAACAGAGTAGGCACCATCTCAATATGCCCATTTCTAAAACAAGGCAATCCCTAACTAATGACACTTATAATTATATCATGAAAATACATAATTAATAGTATTTAAGTTACTAAATTATATATTAAAATTAAAGACAATATCTATTAATATTTTTGTTTTGTAAATAAAGAATGAATTAAATGCAAAAAAGAAATATAGATTTCAGAAATTTAACTTTTAATTAGCTAAGGCCTTTCTTTAAAAGTAAACTGTCACCATTGTCAAATTGTAACAAAAAAGATTAATGGAATAAAACTGAATATGATTTTTTTTTTCAAAGTTTACGTTACATGTTCTCAGAAAGTTAATTATTTATAATATTAAAGAATAATATTCTTTACAAAGTACACATTACATTCACAAATAGTATTGGAAGTTATCATGATATATAGAAGTTTTATTCTTCATCATTATCAGTTTTTATCTTTGCCCTCCTGAATAAAAACTTCGTCAGATTTTAGATTTTGTCAATTATAAGAATGTTTCACAAATTAACACATCAGATTCACTAAGGTTATCAATAGAATCTGTGATTTTTTTTTACCTCCCTGCTAACAACCAATGTTTGGATAGAATTTTACTCTCCATTATACTTTTAGCACAAACTGCCTTACTGAAAAATGGTAACATTACACAAGATAATGATCACAAAAGGTCATTTATTTTAATATTTAATTATATCAAAAGGATTAATATTGCATAATCTCTGTATTACTAAACTCCTGATAACAATAAGTAACTGACTGTGAACAAAACTGAGTGTGATGTCTTATGGTATCACATTAAATCACTTCAGAATTCAAATATAATCGAAACAAAAAAGTTAGAAAAGAAAAATACTCAGAATAAAATAACAAAGCTACCTGATGTTAAAACACAGTCTACTTCTCGAGTTTCTAAATCAATACTGTAAAAATCATTTCTCGATGCTTCTAATTTTTTGTCAAAGCAAGGCATTACACTTACATGATATATCTAAAACATCAAAAAAAATTTACATGTATGTATGTATATATATATATATATATACACACATACATACATATATATAACATTATTTGCAATTTAGAGAAAAATTGATTAACCAGAACTAAAATAAAAAACGGTTTATATAATGACTCACCTCATCAAATCATTCTGATTGTTTTATTACTTTAAAGAAATATATTACTATAACATAATTTCTATTAACACACACAAAATCGCTGAATATAAATTGTAATTGTTAGATATTAAAAAACTTGTTAAGTATAGGTAAAAGCAACTATTATTATACCTGATCACACCTAAGTTGAAGTTTTGTAGCTAAATAATCTTTAACAAGTGAGCCCATAATTTGCTGCGGTGATTTCACAGTGCTTACATATGGTAATACATAATCACCATGAGTTTTCTCAGCATAACATATCCAACCTAGAAATGAATACAATTAAATTTTACTTGAAATAAAAAATAATAATATATTCACTAAATTCTACTTTCAATTCATAAACTTGATAATTTAGATATTAAGTCTCTTAAGAATTTTTTTTTTTTTTTAATTTCATGTTCCATTTTTGGATTACATTTTTGATGAAAAATAAGACTGCAGGGCACAATTCTGAGAAAATTTCAAACTTTGCTACGTATCTGAAGAAGTAAGTAGTATAGTATCAAAACATTTTGCCTGGTAATTAATAATGAATTACTGAAAATTATATACAAAATGTTGAGTTTCAACTTGAAATCAAAATACAAGAAGAATAAAAGTAATTAGACAATATTAATCTTATAATAGAAGCTGTATTGGTAATTATGAATAAATAACAGATAATTCATATATAAACAATTTTACTCTCAAAGAATAATCTAATATATTTATTAAATTCCAAACAAAAATTTTAATCATTTCAAAACTTAAAAATCTTTCCTGTCTTTTTATTCTAGCATGATACAGTTTTTTTAAAAAATAAAATATTAGCTTTCTTAAAAAATATTGAAATTATTTACAGAAATAACTTAAAATCACAGTTAAATACACTTTAAAATTATAAATAAAAAAAAAGAATTGGTTACAATTGGTATGAAGAAATTAAATACTAAAATTAGTTTTAAAAAATGAATTAGCACACATATGTAGACTGATTTTAACTATAAATATAATTACAAATTTGAGAATAAATATAAATTATAATTGTTGGATTGAAATTTTAAAGCACAGAATTCTCATATGTTTGTATTGTGTCAAACACAGAATTAAAAAAATGAAGGTGTCATATAATTTTTTTAAACCTAACTTTGTCGAAAAGAAAAAAAGTTTTGTGATGAAATAGATAATAAAAATTGTAGATTACAATTAAAATTCATTGGAATAACATTGGTCATTATACAAAGTACTGCAAAAAATAAAGAGTTGCAAAATTTAACAGTTAAAATTAAGATTCATGGAAGACAGGATTATGCAAATCCTTGCCAATGATATCAGATAGAAAAAAAAAAAAAAAAGAAAGAAAACATCACAGTTATTACTACTGCTTGGTGTTAAAAGGCAAGAGCCTTTATGCTTGATCATATTGGTACCCATGTGGATTCATCCATATCCGATATAATCATTTTATCATTCTCTAAAATGTTTGGAGTAGAAGCACTTTTTTTTTATTTGTAGGGTATCAATTTAATTTTGATGCTGAAAATGACTTCCAGCTATAAAGTGACTTGTTTTAAAGTTTGCATTACTTTCATTTTCCTGCTTTTTGTACTCTTCTTAAGAGCTTGAAGATTTGTCAGATATAACTTTGAGTTTTTTAATTAATATCAAATATTGGAATATTCATAAGTGATAATGATGATACAAAGGAGGATGTATGAGAAGGTCTTGGTGGAAATTGTACAGATGGATCCTTTTTTTCTCTCCAATTTGGAGTATGTATAGCAATAGAGATACTGTTGAAATACTTTTTGAATGTGATGAAATAGATGAAGTATTTCTTGAAGCAATAACTGCCAAGCCAACAAAATTAGATATAGATTAGTTCGATAATGATTTAGGATATTGCAAAGGTGGACATATTATCTTTATGGAAATCAAATCAGTTTTGGTGGGAGTAAAAACAGTTGAAAATTACGCAGCTTGGACATATGTTTGCAGTACATGAGGGACTATAGTTTGCAAGCTTCAAATAGAAAATATTTTGTTCAGTTTTAATTTCTTCCAGCCAATTAAGATATAATTTCATATCATAAAGATGGAAAAAATTATAAAGTTTCAAACATCAATCTATGGAAAAGTGTCCAATAGATGAAAATCTAGAGCACATACTTGTAAGTTGGTCCCAGAATGTATGTAGTTTTTGAACTTCTGACCTGTGTTACTTGAAACAGTGTAGGGCACTCAGCATGTACAGGTATATTTGATAGCTAATATATTCTTTTTGTTTATCATTGGTGAATGAGGAGATATAAAAGTTAAGATTAACTATTTATTTAAAAAACTGTATATCTTTTAACTACAATCCATCTGACTTATGTGACAACAATTCCAAAGAGCTTTGCAAACAGAAAATTGAGGTGTTTGAGACAATTTATTATTGATAAGAAAAGCATAAAAAATTGCAAATGAATTGTAACTTTATAAAGGTTAAAACAGGAGAGTATATCAAGGTCATTATCTGGACACAAAAGCAACAGATCCATAAAATAGCTTGGCATGTCTCCCCCAGTCATGGAATCCAAAGAAGAAAGCAGTCAACAGACAATTGCCATTGTTAACTTTCATCCAGATATTGCTCAAAAAAATAGTATGACAGCATCAAGGTATAGATTCTCTGGGAAACCTGCTACCTATCTATAGTGAAGCATGGTTCAAAAGGAGTGTAAAAGGTTATCTGAGGTCATTTCTTTCCTCCTGACACACACCATACACAGACAACACACAGGCCAGAAAAATAACAGAGTTAGTGAAAAAACATATAAATAAAATTTGAAAAATTATTTTTTAAAAAAAATTGGATGAGCACTAAAAGAAAATGTTGTGTGGAAAATCTTAATCCAAAATTAATATTAATTGCTAATATAATTAAAATAAAAATAGTGATTAAATAGTAATTTAAGCATGTCAAGTATATATTTGCCACAAATGTTCAACAGTGACCTAGACACTAGGTGAAAAAAGAAAGAAATGATAATTGGTTCACAAGAAAAAGAGGTTGAAATCATGAAAATATCACCAGGTTATCCTGAGGGCATGTTACCCATGTTTACCAAAATTCTTTTATTGAATCTAATTTGTAGGAATGAAAAAAATGTTACTCAGATTCAAAAATTATGTATTCAATGAAAGATTGTCTCTCCCTAGACAGGAAATCCGATTATAAATTTCCCTTTCAAAATTCTTTCAAACATTTTAACGGAGAAAACATTATAAAAAAAATTTCATAACAATAAGGTTTTAAAATGGATTAAACTACTTTACTTAATATTACTGTTTAAGTATCATTAAAATTATCAATATTTTTATAAGATAATAATATATATATTCATGTCAACAAATTTACATATGTAAAATCAATAGTATGTATTGATTCATAATAAATATATTGAGTATTTTACCTGGACAAGCAGATGATAACATTGGCAGTGTTTTTGACACTGAATTGTTTGCCTTATAACGACGAAGGAACTCTTTTTGACTCTCAATCAAAGTAAATTCTCGAGATAAAGTAGTATCAAGCACAAGTTTTGCACCTAAACATAAAACAATATGTAAAACTGGAATAATTTAATACAATTATGAACAATTTTGTTTATTAAATTCATTGACACAGTATGTTAGCAAAATTAAAGTACAAAAATATTCTAAACATTACAGAAAAATATGATAAACATATAACACATAGCGATAACGGTATGAAATAGACAAAAATATCAAAATTATTTTTTTATTTAAAAAATTAAAATATATTAACATACACATACTTCATTCATAAGCACTTAAAGTACATAAATTATCAAAAACATAAAAACACTAAATTATAATATTATAAGCTTATTTTATCATCAAATTTTTTTTAAAAAAATTACTTATTCCAACTTTATGACATACTGATTATATACAAGTAGCTTCTACCTAAAAATATTTTATCATAATACTTCCATAAAAATAACATCAGACTAAGATTATGGTTTGCTAAAGCATATCAGACTTTAAAAATTAAGGCCATCCTAGAGCACATAGAGTTAAGATGAAGCTAAATAATCATAAAATACAGAGCAATAATCATTAAGTGTATATATTCTTTAATATCACAAATGTTATGAACTCTTAAACTAATAATTTTATTCTTATTAAAAACTTAGAGGTTTATTACATCTGAAAAACTGGAACTATTTCATAAATCTAACATCAAAAAATTAAAAACATCAGTTTTTAAAAAATATTATTCTCATTATAAATTAAAACTAATCAAAAATTACTTTTCAATTTGAATGTAAATTATAATCAAGAATGGTTCATATTTTCAAATTCCAACATAATTTCACAACAAAGCTTTTGAAAGCAAAGTTAACAAAATATCCTAATTGATGTAATTTTCTAACTGCAAAGGGAATCTTAATAGTTAGAACTTTAGTATTATAATACTGGAAACCAATATTATAATTTTTTTCAATTTAAATCATTTTTCAATAAATGTGCATGTCTTTCGTACACTAAAATTTACAGCATTTTCAAAAAAATCAAAGGAGGAAATGGGTTGATTTTTTTCCATAACAATGATTTTTTTTCCCCCAGTTCTCAATGCCTTAGTTAAATACTGAAGTTCCATCATGGTTCTACACTTTGTCAAATAGCATACAAGTATAATTTGTAAAATAAAAAATTCATTTCACTATATAAAATGCTGTGCAAATTTGTAAGAACTTATAAAAACATTTTTCTGAATGCAGAAATACATATCTGAAATCAGTTCCCAAATTGATTTCTTTCTACATAAAATAATAGAAATAATCAAGAACTTTTATACAAATAACATAACTATTTCAAATGCTTTAATAATTTAAAGTCCATATTGTTATACAACATCCACACCATTTCCTGGGTTTACAAAATATATTTTAAACCACTAAGTTAAACATTACTTTTATAAAATGCATATATAGTTAATTTCTATTTAATTTTTGATAACCTTGGATAAGTTTAATTGGATTCATAATTTGAAATCATTGCATACATTAAATTTGTAATTAAAAAAAATTATTATAAAAGTACAATATAATTTTATTATAGTTTATATCAGAATACATAAAACACTTTTAAAGGCCAAGCACATTTCACAATTTAGATATAAAAACTTTAATTATGATATTTAATGAATATTTATAATATTTTTTTTTAAGTACATTTCTAGCAGACAAGATTAAGCACATTTAAAACAGATTTGATTTGGTTTTTATTAAAGTTGTACCAGAAGCAACATGAAGGCTATTGGCAACAGACCTCCTAATTTTGAATCTCAATCACAAGTGACGAAGACGACACCTGAGCTAGTACCCCCCGTCCTAACTTCCCCACCATGCCAATAGGAGAACTTTTAGGCTTCAATAAATTTATATACCATCAGCCCTGGCTATACAGTGGGTTCTTAGTGACACCAAGGCCTGAGCATGCGAATTAAAGAAAACTGCCAGCCCTGACCCTGACCACTACACTACCACGGCCAACATTTAAAACAGAAGAATTACACATACGTACCATACATACTTGTATACTATAAATTTTATTTGCTTCTCTAAATTACTAGTATAAATGATTACTAATATTTAACATGAAGCAATTTTCTTAGCAATTTAATTTAATTATAAGAAGCTACACAGATAAAAATAGTCTAAAAATTCACAATAAAATTATAGGACTTTTTTAAGGGGGAAAAACTATTTCAGTATACATTTTACATTATTTATAAAATATTTTTAAAAATAAATTAATTGAAAATTATTATTAAAAATCTTTAAAAAAAAAGGTATAACTTAACACAGAAAAAAAAAATCTTAAATACATTAGGTTTACCTAATTTATGAAAGAATGCTGTTAATTTCTTTGCAGTACTTTCTGCATCAAGATTGTACTTAACAGCAAAAGAAGCTCTAGATTGAGGAGAAATTGACACTACTAAAGTTTTGATCTTTTCTTTCTCATTCAGCTGAAAAAATATTATATACAAATAGTTAGTAGTAAATTGGCACCATCAAAGCATATTCTTTTACTTGGGATATAGAATAAGATATAGAGTCAATAATAAAACTCATCATAAATATAGTTTTTCAAATATTAATGAAAGGAATACTTATATCAGAGACGATACTTTATAAGTATTTTGACAGTTGTGAGAACTAATGTTTTGAAACTATTCATTTGAAAGTATTACTTACAAACTTTCAAATTATATGAGTTTTTGTTTACAGAATCGGATAATTATGTGTTAACTTTAAGAATAAGTTATACTGCAATTAAAAAAGAATAAAAAATAATACATTTTTAATTTACAATTGTTAAAGAAATGTCAAATATAATAGCATATTATCATACTTCCTATATAAGTATGAGTAGAATTTTGGATATACTATACAGAAATAAATGCATTTTGCCAACAAATTTTGAAAAAGAAACTCATCTAACAAATTTAGTATTCTAGCATTGTTATACACAATAAATAATGAAAAATTGTTCACACTTAACTCAAATTGTTTTAAAATGTATTCTTAAATGGTAGAGTTTTTAACAAAAATTAACACAATAGAATTTATATAACAAGGTATTACATTTTTTATACTTAATATATTATAACACTAACAATATATAAATAATATTTATAACAAAATTTTACAGTAGTAAAATTTAGCTGGAATAGTTTAGGAATTTAAAGTCCCAGTCTCAAGCATTTCATTTAAAATCACCATTTTAGAAACATTTCATTTTTTTTCCTAATCAATTT
Source organism: Nephila pilipes (assembly GCA_019974015.1). Lineage (NCBI taxonomy): Eukaryota > Metazoa > Arthropoda > Arachnida > Araneae > Nephilidae > Nephila > Nephila pilipes. The sequence continues at coordinate 613,658 of BMAW01110928.1, read as the reverse complement.
CATGAAAAATTATAAGCGAAAAGAGAAGAAGAAAGTTTTCCATCATTCAAGATTAAGAAATAGCATTATTAAATAATGCCAATAATTCGAATTTTGAAAAACAAATGCAAAATTATATGAAATATTTATTGATACAATACAAAAAAATGCAAACCATTTCATATTTCTTATTTTCTTCTATAATTCGATACAATTCTTCTTGACTTTGTTGAGTAATCAGAATGCTTTCAGCTGATGTTATACAGCCACTGCAAGCTAAGCAATCATTTAGAGTTATTTTGGCTCTTTCTAATTTTTCTTTAGAACCATCCTATACAAAATAAAATGTAATAAGATTCTCAGAATCACATACTCAAGATTTATTGAAAAAAACATGGTTAAATTCAAGCTAATAAACATGGAACAGTACAAAGAAATGGAAAAAAGAGAAGAAGAAAAAACTTACAGCATTTGTTTCAAAATAATCCCCATCATCTGACACAATAACAGATCCTCCTTTATCTTTTTTAAGAACTTTGATAGGTTTGACACACTCCTATATCAAAAAATATGTTTTTAACAGAAAACTGGGTCTTAAAAATTTAATCAGATTAAATAAAATAACATGTAACTTACTTGAGATGGTGTAATGAAATCATTAAGATCAGTCAATTGCAGAACTCCACTAAACATACTAGCCATGATAGTTTATATTAATTTCTGAGAAACACTTTAATAACACTGTTTTTATTTTTAACATGCATTGAAACTGATGTAATAATTCAGATTAATTCTATCATTGCAATACTTACAACATACTCGAAACTCATGCTTATATTTATTTACTTTTAAGTGTTGCGGTTAGCTGAGAGCACATGATATTAACTGTTTCGATTTCGAGTTAACTCATTAACAAAAATAATTGTATTTCTTAATATTTTTTTTACTATATTTTTCCAATATTCTTATATTTTTCCTAAGTAAAACAAAAGAAAATATGAAATTAAATTAATTAAACTTTGATACAAGTGAAATCATTTAGTTTTCACAAAAACTGAAAAATTTTGTTCTTCGTTTGATGTTAAAATTTTTGAAATAAATATTTCTTCTACTACAACTATATACTGCCGCCAACCTTTTAATATTATTAAATTTCTTATAAAATAGCCTTTTCCAAGCAACATCACTTTAATAATTAAACTAAATTTAACTAAGTAAAAATTTTAACTTTTTAGATACTAAAAATTTAACTTTAATGCATTTTTATAAAAATAGTTTACTATTGCTCGATTAATTTCACTAAATTTTTCATGTATTAAATTTCAACTCCTGGGAAAGTGAAAAACCAAAGTTCAGCTACATCTTATGTATTGTAAATTCTGGGAATTAAAGTCCGTTAGAGTTATGTACCCGCAAAAACAAATACTCCGCTATTCTACTGCCACCAAATTGTCTGCAACCGGGTTTACATTTGTTTATCAATGTGAACCAAAAAATATTTTCATTTGCATGTCTCATAAAGCTATTAAATAAAAAAAAAAGGAAAAAATATTTGCTTCACAAATTCAGCTATGTTTCTTATTTAATTTTGTTGAATGTTAGTGTGGTTTTTTTTATGTTCATCATTTCAAGGGATTGAATTAAAAAGTTCAGGTATAAATTAATTTTACATAGTGAAAAAATGCAGATATATGAACTGCAAATATATGAATCGATAAAGAAAGGAATCAAATATTTTGGGGGGTTGTAATTCAAATTAATATTTGTAAGTTTTGGTGATATGTTTTGTGTATTGCTTTTTCAAACTGTTTAGACATCTATGTAAACCAGATCAATCATATATATATCTATATTTAAAAGGAAATAATTGTTCTATATATATATATTTGATCTCAGGCATTGATTCTTTTAATGACATCTAGCTCGTTTAAAGATAATTGCAAAGAAAAATAATTTTATTTTTCTAGTTGATTTGAATCTCTTAGAAATCTACTTTATTTTATATTTCTAACTGTTACAAAAATATGCTAGAGGTAGTGATAAAGTAACTTTGCGTGATATTTTGGAATGTTCATCCATTTGGAGGTTTAAAGTAATTTATACATTAAAAAAGTTCATAATAAGTTAAATCATTTCCCATATTTATAAGCAAGTGTAGCATTTAGGTTTTTTTCTTATTAGTATACTTATTATATCTTTAGAAAGTATTTTAGTATCTTTAGAAAATAAAATGTATGTATTTGATTCATTATGAATGTGAAAAATGTATATTGTATTCAAGTTTTAATAAAACTTATCAAAATTAATTTTTTTATAGACTTCCTTTCTCAAAATGACTGCTGATGAATCACAAAACAAAGTGATACTAGCAACTGGTGGCTATGACCATACCATACATTTCTGGCAGGCACATAGTGGTGTTCGACAGTGTTCTGTGCAACATCCTAGCTCTGTATCCTTTGTATAAGTAATAAAGGATAATTATTGTTTGCGATAATTATTAAATTAAGTAAAGAGATGTTACTTGTGAAAAATGTATGTTTTGAAACTTAGTTTTTTTTCTATTTCATATGTTTTAAAAAGGTTACTGTTTTAAAAGAGTTTGTCAATTATATTAGTTAAAACTATTTATAATATCTTTTAACACAAGGGTCACTTAGAAATTTTTGAGATGGTTTAAATTAAACTTAAGAAATTTTAGTTGTGTTCAAAGTAGCACCCTCCAGTATTAATGCATATTTGTAAGTGAATTTTCCAAGCATTAAATGCTTCATTGATTTCTTGGAATCATAGAAAGTTGTACTTTTATGGCCTCATCAATCTCATCTTTTGAATGAAATTTATTTTCAAATAATTTTTTTTAAGATTAAAAAATAGCCTCAAATAACAAGATCAAGAGAATAAGGCAGATGTTTTAACATTTTGATATGTTTTTGTTCGACTGCCAGTCTTGCTGGATGAAAATGCATTATCATGGAGTAACTTAAGTCCCCTCCCCTAACATTCACTTTTTGAAGAACATGAGGAAAACATCAAGTAATATACCATTTAATTGTAACTATCTTCTGTCCCTTAAGCTGTATGGCTTAGACATGTCCTGTATTTCTGAAGAAAATGAGGTACATTACTTGCTGGCTTTTCACCTTTGTTGACTTAGGATCAACTTCAAAGACCCATATTTCACTTTCCTGGTGGTGTTGGAATGTCCAAAAATGTTGTGCATCACCATTTATGATTTTAGAAATAATTCATTGTCCACCATTATTAAGCAATTTTGTTTTTTACTTATTCTGACACATTCTGCTCTTTGATTTTCTGTCAAATTATGGAGGATCCAACAGCAAACTAATTTTTTCATATGGAATTTGTGTTTAATTTTATGTGGATCCAATGTTAATTTCCTTATGCATCAATTGGTAGGTATAGTCATTAGAGTATTTTTCACTTGGCAGATTTTGCACTGACAACTGACAAAGATATTCCTGTTTGTTCTTCATCCAGAAGAGAAATTTGATCTCTATAAAATTCTGTATATCATCAAAATACAATGACTCTAGAGGGGAAACTTTGTGTCTATATGCCACTTGTAAACATTAAAGGCTTCTTGATATAGCCCCTCTTTAAAATCATAGTGCAATAATGGTTTAGTGTCAACTCCACTTGCCTTTCTTCAAAAATTTCTTCTACATTAAATAAATTGCAGTTATTTCCACAAATTGCATTCTGGAGTTATAAAAATGTTCAACTTTAAATATCTGATGATAATTTTTTTTTAGCACCTATCATCTGTTCTGTTTAAAAAATTTCAGTAAATCCCTCATATAAAAAAGATTGATTAATGTATATATATTAAACTAAGAAATTAATTCATACAACATTTTGTTTTTTAATCAAAGGATTCATTTGTGATAAACAAATCATCAGAATGTTATATTTATATTATTGATTTATAAGTATTTATTCATCATAGCATTTTAATTCTGATTAAATTTTATTCATTATGAAATTTAATCAGACTGGGGTACAATTAAAATGTTTTGATTCTATTTCTTTCAAACTATGGCCAATGTATGGATTGTGCATCCTCAATATATTAAGTACTTATTTACTAGAAATGTAATGGGAACAAACAAAACTCCAAATTTATTTATTATTTCATATTACCATGATACTGTTTATTATTACTTTGAACTGACATATATTATGATGCAAGATATATTCTTAGGCAATACTGCAAATAACATATAAATAGTACTAAAAATAAAGTATATGCTTGCAAGTACCAGCTGAACTCAACTTTGAACTGTGAAATGCTTAATTTTATTAGATTGTTAATCAAGTACAGTTTGATATATAAAATACTTACAGTAGAGTTTCAGAGGAGATTCCGTATGCGATGCATGCAATAATAAAATAAATTTATAGATTATGATTTTTTCATTTTTCTTAAATTTGTTGCTGATATAGAACTTACATAACAAATTATTGAGAATAATAAAATTCTGTTTATGCAAGTGTTGTCATGAATACAACAAACAATGATAAGAATATAAGCAATTTGGAAATTTATGTACTGTAATATTACTAAGGATTGGCTCCTATCTTGCATGATTTTCAACAATGCCTCTGATATGCTCATGCATCGATTTTTTTTTTTTTTTTTTTTTTGTATAATGTGTTAACTACATTTCACATAAATATAAATACTTACATTTCTTATTATCTAATTATTTTTAATTACAAGTACTTTTTACAAAAGGGCAATGAATATTGTACATTAAAATTTATTTATTTTTATTTTATTACATATTAGTATAAATAAGAAGATATTGTTTAAAAATGAAACTGTAATAGGATCTTCCAAGTTTTAAGGACACTTATTACAGAGAAAGACTAAATAAAATAAATATTTTAGTGTTATTATCTGAAGGTAAAATTGAGCTAAAGTAATTCAAAAGAAGATTGACAAATATTAATCCTTTGATATGTAAATTTTAATAGAGTTTTCTTTCCAAAGTGGAAGGTATGTGTGTAGGTAAGATGTTAAATATTTATACTTTTGTTTGTATCTCTATATCTCATAGATTCTGTTAGTTCTGAAACCATTTATAAATTGAAAGAATTCATATATTATTTTAGCTGTCTATGACAGTGCATTATAATATAGATAAAAACTTTAGCTCTTATATGCTTAATTTTTTCACCCCTTTTCTATTAGACTTTCAAAACAATTTTCATTTTAATTGAGGGAGGGGGAGTTTTTTTTTAATCAGTTGTGTTTCATATTTTTAAATAATGTTTTGAAATATATTAAAATTTTGTCCAATGTATACATTTTTAATGTACAACCTCATTAAGCCAAACCCCTTTAACTGAGATCCCCGGATAATGCAGATTAGTCTCCACAGTGAATTTTGTACTTTTTAAATTTGAAAAATAATCAGCAAATTACCATAATAACATTAATTAGTTTTATCCACATTTTTGAAAAACTATATTCTTTTCTAATATCTTTTAACAATATAAATCCATGACAGAGAAGGAGGTTTAACAAATATTCTGTACAATTCAATTTAATCTCTTATCATTGAGAAATGGCATACAGTGCTACATTGTTTGCATGGAAAATGTAATAAAACAACTTTAAGTGCATTTCTATTGCTTACAAACTAAACTTTATCTTCTGTAAATATAACCCTTATTCCATTTTTTTTTTATTTATAATAAAAATTGTTTTTTTTTTTTTTTTTTCTGTAAGAAAGTTTTATTTTATTTCATTTTTTTCCCATTATCCATTTAACCTGAATTTTCGATAACCTTTACTAGCCCTGATCCCAATTACTTAAGCTTAATGCAGTTTTACCATAGTTATATTTGATTTACTAATGCTTGTAAAACAAAAATAATTCATTATAATAGCCATTTGTGTTGTAATTTATTAAATTATTTATTGTTTTTTATGTAATTGTGTATTTAAACAAAATGTCTGCTGTCTATCTCTCTTTTTTTCACTTGGTGGGGGAAAAACCCCACCATAATTTATTTGCCTTTTTACGTCATATTGGCCTTTTACACCACATTTGATTTTTAACTTTTTATCTTTTGTGTGTTATTTGTGTTTGTCTTACGTTTTTAATTCTGTTACTTTTGAATAGTTTTTAACAAATGTTTGGCGCAGCATAGCCTAATTTGGCTCTTGCGCCATTAAAACTTACTATCACTCACTCACTCACTCTCTTTTTTTCAATAATATTTCATACATTTAATGATATTCAAATGAATGTTGTATTATTTATAAGTATCTTTATGTATGAATGAGTGAATTGCTTAATAATATAGCAGTTTTTATTTATTTCCTTAATACTATGTAGCAGATTAACAGTATGGAAATCCATCCAAACAAGCAACTGTTGGCTGCTGCTGGTATGCATTATTAAACTTATAATTAATAACTATTATTCTGTATATGATATATTAAATCATGTATTCTGTTCAGTTATTTCATGCAGAAATATTAAATTGTACTTGTGTATCATTGCAATCATGTTGCCAAAGTTATGGAGTTGGACAAATTTTGACATCCATCATTCTGCAAAATAGCTAGATATCAGTACTTGATCACACTCTTGCATGTGATATCTAGTTTTATTTAGTCAAGCTACTTTTTACTTTGTAAATCATTGTCATTCTCCTGTGAAAAAGTCACCAATCTGGTTGTATTAATAAACAATTACTTATTGATCATATATCTATAAAATCAAGTTACAGCTTTTATACATTTTGTATTTACTATGTAATACTTTTGTTGAAAGTGTTCAATTTTTTTAATAGTGAATGAAATGCTTATTGGAATTAGTAGTTATATTTTGAGAAATGCATGATAGAATGAATAAAATTCTCATTTTTTTGAGAAGGGAACAATGTAATTACTCCTATCAAGTTTCTGTACGAATATAATTTTACTTTTTTTAATATTGTTAGGAATAAATTTTTCCTTGCATTAGCTTTTTTGTTTGTTAAACATTTGACAAACATAAACCCTTTATTTATATCAACATTTCAATTTGCTGTTATTATATGTTTGTTTTTAAAACTGAAAAATAATTTCAAAACCTATGAAATATTAAAGGATAACACAAAAAAATACTGTTTTGAAATAATTTAGTACAGAAAATGACAAGGTTACAATTATTCTTCTTGCAAAAGCCATGGACTTGAGCTTGTGGCTGACATTGTTTCTGTTGAGATGTAGTTTTGAGTCTTAATACCCAAAAGAATTACCATGTAGTGGAGGGTAATGCATGTTAAATCTATTGAGGTTCAAAATCCTCATATTGGTGTGGGATGGAAGTTTGGCAAAAGAGGCACCAACTTAGATGCCATCTTTTTCACTTGTCCAAGTTCAAAATTACGAAGTCAGTCGCCAATAACCCTCATATTGCTTCTAAATAAGACACTTAAAATCAATCAATCAATTCCTTTTTTGAAATAACATTAAAAAATTAGCTTATATAGTGCATAATAAAAATTTTAAATATTGCAAAATTAAAAGTCATTCAATTTTTTTAAACATGTTCACAGTTTTGATTTTCAAAATTAAAAAAGTTGGAAACTATTTTCTGGTCAGAGTAAAAACCAATTTATATAAATTCAATAATAACGTATTAGTTTCTTAGTATTCATAAACTTTTCCAGATTCATGTTTTTATTATTATTTTCATTTTCTTTACATATAGGTTTCCAGCATATTCGAATGTATGACATATACTCCAGTAATCCCAATCCTGTTGTAAATTATGAAGGAGTGCCAAAAAATTTCACAGCTGTTGGTTTTCAAGAAGATGGCCGTTGGATGTATACTGGATCAGAAGATAATTTAACACGTTTATGGGATTTAAGGTAAAATAGTCATTTGTAAAATTTAACTATTCAGTTTTATGGCATTAGTAATTCTATTTATTATTTAAAAGCACAATATTTAAGTTATAGGGATCATGATGGTGTAGTGACGTATGGAGTATATGATATCATCTATTTACTTAACCATTATTTTATAATAAATGCTTAAATCTACATGTATTTCAAAAGAATGTTTTTAAAATTAAAAGTTAAGATTTTAATCTTTTATCACTATTGTGAGAAAATTGATACTTTTCACTTATTTAAGGTCAGTTTCATGGTGATAAAAATTGAACATCTAAGTCATAGATAAAAATATGTTTTTAGGGTCTCCATTAAATTTTTGGATATGTCACTTTTATACCAATTCAATAGATGCTTCAAAATACCAATTTTTTAAAATTGTCTGTTCAACAATCAAAAATTAAAGCAATTGAAGATGAAAAAATGTAAAAAATATAAACAAATGCAAACGTTGCTGACAATTCCACTTGTGTTGTCAAAAAAAAAAAAAAAGTCCAATAAAAGATAACTGGAGCTAATCAATAAATGGTGATTCTCAGGAAGGAGCAGAAACATTCACTTATTGTAAAAAATACCCAAGAGATTTTAAATACTTATTTTTAAGATATAAGGTTAAGCAAGGTATTTTCATACATTCTATTTATACCTCTAATCATAATGTAATATATCTTTAAACTTTGTTGATATTGATGTAATGCATGATTTATTTCATCAAGATAGTTATGGATGAATTTTTGTGTAATTTTTTTATTGATTCAGATGAACACATCTTTATGCCTTTTTTTTTGTATTAGATATGCTTTATATATGTCTAATCTTTATGTGTATATGTGTTTGGTTTCAATATTATTTGAGGAATAGCCAACAGATCCTATGAAGAATATCATTGTCCTGATTTTTTTTTTGCTTTTACTAACAGATAAGAAAGATTATTTTTTTCATAAATGTAGGTGTTGAAAAAATTACTTATGTGAACCTATCCTGATGTGTAGTCTCTAGTTAAATGCCTTATTTATTTAAGTTATATGCATGTTATTGTGCAATTATTTGTATCATTTTGTGCAAACAGCATATTTGATTATCTTAATTCAATTATTATAATTTTAGTATGTATATTTTCTCTCATATTATAAGCTTTATCTAGCAGTCATTTTATTACTAACCCCAAGAGGGCTGGTCAAAAAAATCCTATATTGTGAATTTATATCTTTTTATATTTAGATTAAGAAGGAAATTTTTTATTTATATTGTAGTACAAGTTAAGAGATATCGTTACTTACTTCTTAGTCAGATAGACTAAGTCTAGATCATGTTCTAGACTAAGTCTACATGTAAAATGACTGAATGATAATCTTGAAGACCATTTTGAAAAATGTCTCAACTGTTAATCTCATGGAATGGAGTTTTAGCGTATGTATTGTGAGTTCAAAACATTTGGTTTCTCTTGCAGTAGTTATGATCTGATTTTTTTAAAAAATTTATATCGAGATAATTATACGTCACAAATTTACAATGTGAGTTGTTGGTACACAATCCTTTACCTATGAATATATTGTTTCATTATTGTGTATTAATATTAACATGCTAGGATATCAACTAGAAGGAGACTTGTCATTTATAAGCAAATCTGAAAGGACTGTGACAATAATCCAATTAGTTTTGTCTATGATCTGGAACCAAGCTTTATGTTATTTAATCAAGCTTTTGCTGTTATGAAGCAATAAATTCATATTTGAATACTGAACAATCATCAGCATTCCACATTAAGTTGATGCCCCTTGCATTACTAGTTTTAATTTGATCCTGTCAGTGTAGATATGCATAGCATGAATATTATTGATAAACTAGCAGTATAAATAATATATCACAAAAATTTATCTTCAATAATAAAATAAAAATACAAAAGTTTAATCAATTTTTTTTTTTTTTTTTTTAATTTTAATATAACAGTATTTATTTTCCAGAAGTAGAACTCTACAATGCCAGCGACAATTTGCTGCAGTTGCTCCTGTAAACTGTGTTTGTCTACATCCAAATCAAAGTGAGCTTTACATAGGTGATCAGAGTGGTGCTATTTACTTGTGGGATCTCAAATCAGGAGATGATCCATCTCTAAAAAAGCCATTTTTTAAAGTAGGATTTCAATATACATGTTTAAATCTAGTTATTGATCTAATTAATAATTTGGCATTTTAATTATCAGAAATCAGACAATTATTTAATTTTTCTTTTTGTGCCTTAAAAACATTATGTTTAAAATAACATGCTTCTTACTATATTTCATACAAACAAAAATAACAAATATTCTGAAAAATAGAATCATCTTTTATAGAAATGCATTTAAAATTAAAATATGTAACTTGGATATATATATAATTTAAATGTGTAATTGATATTTAAATACTTGGTAACATTTTCTTAATTCAAAAGTCAGTTTGGTCATGCAGAAGATTAATTATCTATTTTGTTATTCATGTTAAAACAACTATCAAATGTTGTGAAGTTTAGAACCAGAATGTTTTCCCATACTTTAAGGTTATATAATCAATAAGTCATGCATATTATATTTTTCTGAATTCCATAAAATTTTCTTTTATTATTTCATTTTAGTCTTAAAAGCATAGCTGTAAATACTGTAAGACTCCAATCATTAAATACCTACATTCATATACATACAAATTACATGTAAAATGTTTGTGTTCCAGTATCTGTTTAATTGCATGCTTTGTTGACAGATTAGAATAAAAAGGAAAAAATCCTTTGTCTAATTAATTAAAAGTGATGTTAAAATGTTTATATTTTGTAACAATTATAATTTAAATTTTAGGTAAGTGAACCTCATGTATCTATTCAGTATATACATATTGATCCTGAGGGAACATGCATGGCTGCTGTTGATAACAAAGTAAATTTTACATATTTCTATTGATAAATTTATTAAGATGCTTTTAATAAACATTTATTTTTAAAAAATATTTGTTTTGTAAAGAATTAGCATTATATTTTCTTGTACGATAAATATCACCAGCATTCAAATATTTTGAATTAACAAATTCTAAAATATATTTTTATATAAAAAGTTGCATATGTATTTAAAATAGGTAACTGTGTATTATCCAAATAGATATTCATATTATTATTGATTTTAATAACCATATTGTGATTAATGCATTGTTCAAGACAAAATATTCCTTTGAAAGCCTGTGCAATAATCTTTTATTTTCCTGCTATTATTAAATGCATTATTTACATTTTATATTAAATAAATTGTATTTTATTCACAAATATCTGAGTCACACTTTTTTTTTACTATGTGTATGTATATTAATCACTATTTTTTTTTTAGGGTAATTGTTATACTTTCATTATCAGCAATAGAGGTAAATTGCATGCCCAGCCCACAAGACATTTAAAATTTCAAGCTCATGATACATATGCAATTAAATGCAAATTCAGTCCTGATTCTACGTAAGTTAAAATTTTCATAACGTTTTTTATATATTTGTTTAATAAATTGCATTGTACAGAAAGATTGTTTCATGTTCTCTCTTTGCATCATCTTTTTAATCTAGCATGAAAGATTATCACTTTTGTATTTTGTTATATTTACTATGCTTAACATACATTAAGGTTTATTGATGATCATTTTTTTAATAATTTTTAAAAAAATATATATTTGAAATGCTAGTTGAGTTCCAAAAGGCGAGGAGAGTAAACTGCCCTAAAAATTATTTCTAGAATAAGCTCTGTTAAGTTCTTAAGCAAAGCTGGATTCCAGAGGGAATAAATGTTGTTCTGGAATTTCTCCGGGTCCATTATTCAATAAACAAAAACAGCTAAAAATGTGTTGTGTACTAATATTTCTGTACCTAAAGAGTATTCAAGTACTTGAATTTTTCTTTATAAATTCTAATTATTTAGAATTAAATCATGTTTCTCCTTTCCATTATGATACAGTTACTTATAACTAACTAACTGAAATACCTGATATTATTTAAGAGTTAAATGTGGTTTTTAGTAAAATTAAGAAAAAAGTTTTCTAAATAACCTAATTCTTCCATACAAAAAAGTCATTTTCATAAATTTGATGTTATGAGCAAACAAGGCAAGAATAATTTAAGAAATACTATGTAATATTGATTGCAGTATCAAAATTGTTTGTCCCCAAAACATAAGAATGAAATCAACTTAAGAAAAAACATTTTGAAAAGTTTGTAACAATAGTTGCTGCCAAACAATTGTCTTGAAGTTTAAATAATTTGATCCTATTTTCCATAATTTCTTGATTAGATAAGGTAAAATATTTAATATATTGTGTAAGTTTTATTTCAGTTCAATTAGCCTTTAAGAAAAAAAATTTCTACTGTACACTTTTAAAAATAAAGTTCATAACTAGAGTGAGCAAGCGTGTAAAAAGTGATACAAACAAACATGAATTTATTTTATATTAAATGCAAAAATAACTTTTATGTGTGTGTGATTGTAGAACAATCGCTTTATCAATTTCTATCTGATAAATTTCCATTCAAATCAACAATGCAATTTAATTAAACATTTTATATAATTTTTTTAAGTACAGTAAATATATGATGAATTTCTATTATTTAGATTACTTGTGACAACTTCAGCTGATTGTTCTGCCAAAATATGGAGGACAGCAGATCTTAACTTACTTCCAAGCAATCAGAATGTAGATTTAACTTCAGAAAATGGCTCTGAATGGAAGAAGATTCCTATTACTCCAATGATCGAGCTAAGGGACAACAATCAACGCTGGGTTTGGGATGTAGCATTTAGTGCTGATTCGCAATACCTTGTCACTGGTAAGTTATGAATCATTTGTTTAATGAGAGAAAATGTTGCTTTGGAAATTTTTGGATCATAAACTCAATAATAACAAAAGTACAAATGCATTTGTATTCAATCTGTGAACTGATGTTTTCCAGTTCTTATAAGGAAATGATCTCTGAATTTACATATACTCAAAAATATTTTACCAAGTATTGGCATTTAATCAAAAGCATGTGGTTAATTAAAGTTACAACCAAAATAAATATTAATACAGAATTTTTTTTTTGGCCAAAATAATATTAATTTATATACATATAGTTAGTCTGATGTTATTTAACTATAAGCTGAAGACATTTTATTTTGTGGAAAATACTTTTCATTTGCTAAATTTAATGGTTAAAATTAACCTTTTCATTTATCATTTAGTAGTACTTAATTTTTTGAAAATAAAATATATTTTTATTTAGGCAATCAAAATTGTATAAATCAAAGTTTTGCTTTGTTTGCATTGCTGTTAAAATGAAACATAATTGAATAGATATATTATGTACATCAAATTTAACGTTAAATTAAGAATTTAAAATTTATGACATAAGTTTAAATATTTTATTACATTTTCATTAGACTATTTTAATTATTTTACATTATTGATGTTATAAAGAATCTAAATGTATAATATAGCATTTGTATACATGAAAATCATTTTAATAATCAATATACTAGCATTAAAAAAAACCATTATTTTTTTTAAAGCATCATCTGATAACCTAGCAAGATTGTGGTGTATTTCAAAAGGTGAAGTTAAAAGAGAATACAGTGGGCATTCCAAAGCATTGACAGCTTTAGCTTTCAGAGATGGAGTTTAAAAGTATTCTACTATTAAAAATATATCTGTTTTGTATATTGAAATATTTTTTGTTTGTTTGTCATGAATTTATTTTGTGAATAAAAATATTTATGAATTTTTGAAAGACTTTTTATTGTATTCAATATTAAAATTATTAAGAACATAAATTGCATTCACTTCTGTAATTTTTCTAAGTATAAAAGAAACATCAGTATATCTGCAAATAACATCAATTATAAATTTACATATCATTCAGTAAAATTCAGCATATACTTTGTCAACTCGAATTTGTAAAATAATGGACTCAATTACTTTTACCTTTTGTTTAATATACTTAAAATAGAAAAAAGTAAATTAATTGTACACCTTTTTCTCGACTTATGACCAACCGTACAAATAAAAAAGTAAAGATTTGATTATCTTTTTGTTTACAATACATAATTTAATTTTTGTATATATATTTTATTTAAATAACTTGTTCAAATAAAAAATGTTAAAAAAAAATATTATTTGAACAACCTGTTAATCCAAATGGAGCTTAGTCTTAAGTCGAGGAGTCCCTGTGTCAGTCCTTTTTTTTTTTTATATATATAATCAGTTTAATTTACATATTAACTTAAGAATTATAAAAATTTACTTAGAAGTCTTATTCTCCAGTAGAATCTGTGGGAGAAAGTTTATTCCAAATTTTTTGGAATTCTGTGATGAAAGGTTTCACTAAATTGTCTTTACTTGTAATGATGAGATTTTCAGAATTTCCCATGACTGCTTGATTAGTCCAATTGAAAGAGCCATTAACAAGAATTTCTTTGTCTGCTATCATAAATTTATGATGCATCCAAAAAGAGTTTGATTGACAACGTACAGAAATACCTAGACAAAATTAAAACAGAATTTGTCATGATTAATTCAACTCAAGATTGAATGGTATATGAAATCAAATAAATGGATTGTAACAACAACAACAAAATAACCATATAAAATTTTGCTCATTAATAAGTGCACATGGTATCTAAATGATCACATGACATGAATGTCAAGTGACAGAATTTTGATTTCATTCAGATGAATAACAGGGCTACTGTATGTTAAAAATAAATCAGTATAAGAGTTTTCACAAAGTGTGAAAGTTCAGAATGTTAGGTACAAGCTTAGATATTCTCTTCTAGGACAACTCGTAGCATATTTTGACTCAAGTATTTTCATGCCTTCTTTTAATAATTTCATAATTTTTAGTTAACTTGTGTTGATTATTGCTATTGCACCCCTGGCATACACTCACTGCACTTAATCCTGCTTAAGAATGAACCAAAATATTAACCAAGAATGCTTCAAAGACTAGAACTATGTTACAATATGAATAAATTATTGGCTTGTTTTTATTAATTACAAACCACCTTTTTACACAACAATCTTTTATTAAGTGATTTAATTACATGTGTACAATTTATTGAAGCTAAACGCCATTTGAAATGATGAACTATAGGAATAGGGAACTAGAGTAAATTATACTTGTAATCTAATAAAACTACATTAAAAAAAATCTTAAATATACTATCAAAATGATTCTAATATTTTGTAGAATATAATTTCAATAACATGAAAAAACATAAAAAAGAAATATTTCTCATTAATTTTTTTTTACATAAAAAGCCATCTACAAGAAAATACAAATATTTTCTAAAGCAGCTTGGTAAAAAAAAATAGTTCCAAAGGTAGTAGAGCAACTAATAATGTCAAGTGTTAAGCAAGTGTTTAAGAGGTCATAGTTGTGAGCTAGTGGCCAGAAATGTTTCAATAGAACTGTGGGTCTGAATTCTGATGCAAGCAGAAGATTTGTCACATAGGGGGTCCTCATTCTGTTGTGGCATAATTAGATGCCAGCTAAAGTGTCAACCTCTCCATCTGATCATGGTTCAAAATAACAAGGGAGACCAGGGACTAGAAAGAATACTTCAAGCTCTAATTGGAGAGTGAGGGTACCTGGATGTTCCGATAACTCTAAAATATAATCATTAATACATGAATAAAGTGAATTGAAGCGTCTTGTCTTGTTTTATGCTATTTTGACTTACAAAGAACATTATGTTTAAGTTGCATCATCCTCAAACAATAAAGTATTTAAAGAAATATATTATACCATTTTTAACTACTTTTTTTTTTGTCAAGAATATTGCCACTCAAATTATAATTTTAACAAAGACTTATGAAATTTCATTCATACCAGAAGCTCCTTCCCATTAAATTACTCTCTGTATTACAAAACTTTGCAAAGAATGAAATCAAATTGTAAATCAATATCAGTAATAGGTTAGTATGGCTACCTTGTGAAATTTTAATTCTATTATTTTGACAATCTCTCTCCCCTGTGTTCCTTCAATGAAGGCTTTTCACTTAATCTTCTTTAGATGTATACATTAGCGGATTACTAAAAATAAATGCACAAGAATCTTTCTGGTTAAGAAAAGCACACTAATATAATTATATTAGTATACAAGTACACATGACATTATCATTAATTATAAATTACATAGTATACAGAATGAGTAACAATCCAGTTCAATGGTGCACAAGAGCTACATGGTACATAGAAACCATATAAGTAGTTTGAAATGAAGCTGTAAACAAGCATCTTCATTCCAACATGTAAAAATATTAACATGTCATTATTACCATACACCTAAAGTCAATTTATATTTGTAGATTATGAAAAGAATGCAGAATAAAAGAAAGTTAACATATTTCCCCTAATTAACAATTTTATTTCTTTATACTAAGTTAGTTTCTTCACAAACATTATGTTTAAACCATTTATTTTTCTCAATTACTGAATCCTAGGATTTTAGAGGTTCTAACCCATATATATATATAACCTCTTTATTTTGAATTTCTACACATCAAACTTCTTTCAAAAATTTTATAATTATTACTACAATAAAAACAGTTCCTGTACATAGAACAAAATTTGTATATAATGAACAAAAAAAATTATATAAAACAATTATGGGTACTTCTCCATTATAGTGGTGCCCGTCAAATTATGATTGCACCAAGTCATTGCCAAACTCATGAAGCCTATCTTTTGATACAACATACTTGGCAATATTTCTTAGTCGCTTGGTGATTAATCATCGGGCACCGCTATAATAGACAAGTACCCAATTATGTTTACCTACTCCAACAAAATGAACAGCATTGAATTTGATCAATTTTTATACATTAACAAGAACTTAATTATGATTGATCAATCAAGACATATTGGATAACTGCTTTGATCAAACTGAACTCAAAGATGATGATAGCAACAAAAATGAATTAATTGAAATGCCATTATAGAAACAAGTAATGGAAGCATTCCAAACTGTCTGACAAGGTACCAGATTTATTTCTTATGTTCCTGAAGAAATTTTTACCACACTGAATAAAATAGCACTTTATTTGGAAATGGCTTCAGCAAAAGATTGGGTGCAAAACACATAAAGATCTACTATGTCAAAAAATAAAAATTTCACTTCATTTTTTCTACAAATGTTCAATTTTTAATGCATTGTTAGTAAATTTGTAAATGACAATCATAATTGTACATTTTTTATAATTAATTTCTTTTAAAGTTTAATGTTTTAAGTCTCCTTTAACCCTTAAAAATAAAGTACACATAATTGTTTTTAGTAGGAAAATCATGAAAAATTATAATACTCAATTCTGAAATTTCTACATATCTAATATTTTTCCAGGAACCTTCTCCTTTATATATAATCTAACATCTATATATTGAACAAGTTTAATGTATAGATATTTGACTATATGATAAAAATTTCCTTTCACTGCGTCTATTTTTCAAATATTGCTCCCTCAAACATATAAGAAAAAACTAATTACAAAAAAATGTATGGTTTCCTAAGTGTCAGCCTTGTGAGTGAGTGATGATGGAATTAAATAGTGGCAAGAGTCAGACATAGCCATGCTGTACCAAACAAGGCATAGCTATGATCAAGACGTTAGAATGAGTATGCGATGTAAAGGCACAAAAACCAGATATGGCCATGCTGGGCCAAACAAAGTATACAAGTTAGTGTAAAACTAGTAAAGTACAAAACTGTGATCTAGATGTGTGTTAAAAAGAAAAATAGATGAAAATTAGTTGACTAGGAGGGTCGAAAATAGAGAAGGATTGCCAATGTATCCCAGGGGCACATCATCCATGTTTACCAAAGACAGTAAACTTCATAGGACAGAAAAAAATCCCTATGGTACCATGGAGTCATGATGATATCTACCTAAACAAGGCAAGCCCATGAGGTCCCCCAATCTGGAGCACCAGTCTCCTCATGGAAAGACTGCCCAGCTGTACCACCAGACACTAGATACCTATTTTAGTCCCCTCTAACAACATGCATGAGCAACAGTGAAACTATTCTTTCACACCCAGTCACCAAATTGGTAAGTGTCAGCCTTGTGAGATACTTGATTACTTTAAAAGGGGGGGGAATACATATTTGTAGCACTATCATGATAGACTGAAATTATCTAAATTAAAAGAACTATCTTTACTGAAAGTCGAAAAAAATTACCTGCAGCTCTTAGTCGTCCTATTTGTGAACCACACACTTCACCTTCCTCTCCACTATTTCTGGATTCTGTTATAACTCTTACAATAACACCTCTCTCATGACTTTCTATGATTGCATCGCCTAAAATGCTGCATGTTATCATGTACACACATATATCCAAAGTTTTCTTTGAAAATTTTAACACATTTACCAGACAGCTTAGAGATGTTTCGTTGTGCATAGCACAACAATTTTTATCTTTACACGTACGTCCTGATAATGTGCGTCTACAAACTAAACCTGGATCTGGAAAGAATATAACTTTATAAAAACAATCTGATGAATTATTATCTGTGTACACTTGCATTAAAGAGTAAGTCACACTATCTGAAGAGATTTTCCTTTTGAATTTGTAATAAATTCTTTTTGACACTTGATACGTAATTTCAGAGAGAACAGCATAACAAGTAAATCTTAATAATGATTGAGTGTTCAGCATTTTAAGGGGGGAAATGATACAAAACTCTTGAATTAGTTGATACTTTCGGAAATATTGTCACGTTTTGATTGGTTGATTGTATTAAGAACAACAAATATTATTATCCTAGTTTAACTTTGCCTCGGATTTGTTTTCACCGCTGAAGGAAATATAGTCACGGCTACAGTAAATGTACAGTGATGCATAAAAATAATAAAGATTTCAAGTGATATTACTCAAATGATCCTTTTGTTGAGTTGAGTTTATATATTGCTGATAAATGATTTATCCTTATTCTTTTATTATTTTTTTATTTCGAGAAAAAGTTATTTATTAGAGAATTATTTACTATATGACAAGAGTTCAATTTCTAGATTAAGGTGGTGGCGCCATCTACAGCTATCATATTAAACTAGTATTTCTCAAACTTTTTTTTATCTGACTCGCATTAAATCTTGGTGAAAAATAATAATAAAATGAAAGATATGTTTGAGATTAATTAATTTACAAATGAAAAAATTGTGACATTTGTCAAAAAATGTAAAACTTCAAAATAAATAATTAACAGATAACATACAGGTGTGAGTGCGTTTAATAATAACATGAGGCTACTGTGGATGGACCATGTAATTTTAAGTCTCGGTCAAGTGACGATAACAACACCTGATCTAGAATCCTCTTCTACAAACATCCACACTACTCCAATGGATGTACTTAAAACTTCGAAAAATGTATCGTGCATCAACCCCTCCATACGGAAGTTCTTTAGTAGCACCTGAGACTATAAAACTATGAAAAATATGAAAATTCCTCAAAAAATATAAAGGCAATAATAGCTTCAATTTGTTACAAGTAATTATATAATAGTTTCAACATCACGTGTATTTACCAAGCACTAACAATTGAAACATCTAACATTTTGAATGTACTTTAAAAAAAAAAGATTAAATATTACGCATGTCAAGTATTTATATTGAAAGACACAAATTTCATATTTTAATTCCAGCAATTATTTCCAAGGGCAATGAAATCAGAGAAAAATTTCAAAACCTTTTTTTTTTTTTTTTTTTTAGTTTATTTAGTTTTTTATAAACAGTGTAACAATTAGACAAAAAAATTTAAAATTTGTTAAATGAACAGTGACTCTTTATTAAAATTATTCACTGTCCGCGAATATTTCAGAGCAGCACATTATTTCCAATAAAACGCATTGTTATTTTTTTATGTTGTTGTTCCAGAATGTTATTAGAAAAACTTTTTTAGAAACATCTTACATTACATAAATTTTAGCAAAATAAAATGACGTTCTAATTATTTTTTGTTGGAATCTCTAATAGGTTAAGATCAAAAACTCCGAGTGAAACTTTGGTAAATAAATGTATATTTACAATAGGTCTGAAAATATGATATGTTGGAATTGCAATTTCAAATAGCCTTCTTAACCAATCATGTTAAATATTTCTTATCATATTAATGTGATGTATTTAGTATTACGGTCAGAGCCCAGGAATATATTTTATAATTAACAGGGGGGAAAAGCATTTAATACATCATTTAAAAATGGAAAGGTGTGGTAGCTTAAAAGCTAAAGATGAGATTATCCAGACAAGTGGTATTCGAGTTCAGATTCCAACCAATCGATAACATCTCGCGGAATCCAAATAAATATATTTTAGGAGTCGTTCCCTTTATGCAAGATCAGCTCAGGATTACGAAGTTCATTACCAAAAAGCTTATTATTATTATTTTAGTATGATATTAATGCTAACAAACAAATTACAAAATCTAAGCTTAAATGTATCACATATTTACTAATAATTTCGTACTATAAAATAGAAAAAAAAATGGCAAATAAAACTTAGTAGATAATTTTAATACATTTTCTAAGAGCAATGCTCTTAGATGCTTCGTACAATCTTAATCTACATCAAAATTTAAAAAGTAATGAAATCAATATTGAATTATAAATCCATTTTATAAATTTAACTCAATAAGAGATTTTGTTCAAACAACGTAAATCTATCGGTGCACTTTAATTTCTTCATAATATACCTGGAAAAATTTTAAAAATATTTTGATAGACACACCTTCTTATGTCAAATTATGCAATCTGTTCATTCAATGTAGATGGATTATTTAAAAATAAAATTATTACATTCTTTGCCTAAAGAAAGATGAAACATTTGAAAAAAAAAAAAAAACTATCACTGGATTTCTTCGTCACTACAGCCACGGTTATTTATAATGAGTTTATTATTTGGCCCAAATCTATACGGACAAAGATGCACGTCCAATATGTATCATTTAACGTGAAGTTTTTGTGAATGATGAAAATGTTATAACATTTGAAGACTAAACATTCCGAATCGGAAAATAAACAGTGTGCAATTTGTGAGCCTAAAAACAGGAATAAGGATTGTAAACAAAAGCTTTTAAAAACAAAACTTTGCTCAAAATAAGTCACTACTAAATTGCTCAAATGTAATTGCGCTTCAGATTGATAAAAACCAAAAAATCGTTTATAACTCGAGAAAATTAAAAAAATTATATTTTTAATATATAATAGTTTTCATGTTATTAAACACTCTTTAGAAAAGAAAAACTGCATAGGTATATATATTGACGAATTAATTCTGATTTACAAATTGCAATAAGTCTATCCACAGAATTGAATGAAGTTTTAGCGGAACCCATAAAAAAAAAGGATTAATTCTGTAAAAAGAAAAAAAAAAAAAATAGCAATATAAGCAGTAGGTTATTCCTAATATTTTGTCTGGAGGTTGGTGCAGAACATGAACAGTTATTATAGCATATAGAAGTAAGATGGCACTCACGTGAGGCAAGACTTTGAACAGACATTTTGAATTAAGGATGAAAATAGAAATATTTTTAATACAGGGGGAAAAAAATCATTTCAGAGTTCATTTCTCTAATATATAATGGGCTGCAAAATTAGCATTTTTAAGAGATGTTTTCATGTATTAATTATTTAAATTTGAGTTTACAAGGAACTGAAATAAATACGTTTCAATTATCTGATAAAATAGAAGGATTTAAGAAAAAAATATTTTCTTTGTTAGATAAAGTAAATAATAATAATATTCATACGCTTAATAATTATTTTGATTTTGTTAATTCGCAGCAAGATGCAAACTTATCAAAATTAAATGTAATCATTGGTCAACACACTTACATTGTTTAAATAATACTTTCCAAAGATATTTTCCATTTGAAACAATCACATGTGAAAGGAATTTGTAGATAACAAACCCTTTCGAAACATGACAGAAGTAAATTAAATTTAAGTATCAGAATATATATATATATATATATATGAATCCCTCCCTGAGATTATAGTTCAGATAATATGTTAAAAACAAGTTTTTCAACACCGTCTATAAATAAATTTTGATAAGGTAATAATACAATTATTACATTCTTAAAAAATGAATATTCATCTCTGTATGAGAAAGCAATGAAAATGTTAGTTCCCTTCGCAACAACATATTTATGCGAAGCGGAATTTTCATCGATGATGGCAATAAGAAATAAAATTAGAAATCGGCTTTCGGTTGTTTCACCACTCTCACTTAACATCACTAATTTAGAACGTACAATTGAAAAGTTAATCGAGGCTAATTAGTGAAACATCTAGTTTTAACATTACCAGGCTTATAAACAAAAATTATAGGTGTTTAATTGTGTAGTAATTAGATGATTGATTTTTGTTGTTGTTTGTTTCTGTATGCAATGACTTCGTAATTATTTTTTTTTTTTAAATTTTCTAAAATTTTTCTCAAAGTTTTATTTACTGATTTATAATAATTAAAATAATTATATTTATTTTTACATTTAAAAATTATTGAAAGTAAATGATAATAGAAATGTGTTACAATCGTTATTTCCTTTCTATTGCGTTACAATTAAAGCGTGTAGTAGTTATTAAATGTCGAGTAAAGTTTTTTAGTTTAAAAAAACATCCGCAAATTTTTTTCGAAAATTTCACAGGGCTGCGGGACAAAAAAGTTTGTGAAACGTTAGTCTACACTTATGACTTCCCCTACCTCTCTGATCAACTGCTAGCTCGAAGACGTCTGAGCAGTTTTTGTATAGGGCCAAATTTACCTTAGGTGAGTGAATTCCAGCTTTTTCAATCCCCGACACCCTTTCTGAACTAAGGTTTACCAACGGCATGGCAGCGGTAGCCTGGTGATCATGGTCGCGGACTCGTGGCCGGCGGTTTCCGTCGAGTCGGGGGCTCGAACCATGATGCCACTAAAGACCCGCTGTGTTGTCGGGGCTGATGTACGTTAAATCTGTCGAGGCTCAAAGTTCTCCCTTTGGATTGGTGTGGAAGCTATGAGAGTGGAGTGCCAACTCAGGTGTCGTCTTCGTCTCTTGACCGAGGTTCGAAATTACGAGGTCAGTCACCAATAGCCTCGTGTTGCTTTTAGTGCGACGTTTATGAAATTTAACTACCAAAGGCATCTTATTCTTTATGAAAGCAGGACTAATCCGAAGTAAGAGATATAAATATGCGGATTTCCTGGCACTCCTGTGAAGACGCCGAGGCACCCTAGGGTGCCGTGGCGCACACTTTGGAAACTACTGAGCTACACAATAAGAATAAATACGAAAATTCCTAGATACTCCCGAAGAATAGCTCTCAGATTCAAGGTCTTTGATAAAGTTGGAGAAATTTCATACAATTTTATTTTGGAAATTTGGACGTATTGTCCCCTCCCCTCCCATTTTGTTGAATATTTATTCGATTCAGAAATATATTGGGGATATCTTCATCAAATCTATATCAGAGGGATAGACAGTTACCTGGAACTTCATTTATAAAATAAACTAACCCTTATCTCAAACGCATTAAATATTTGCAAGAAAGATTTTGGAGTAAAATTGATCTCAGATTATTGCTAATAGGTCGATTTACTTATCTATCAGTAAATAATGAAGTCTTACTTAATAAACAAGCCCTACGTTCTGTAATAACGCACACTGCCGACGTTCGGCGGACAGCAGCTCCTTCTCGCATGGAAAAAAAATAGAAAAAATTAAAAATAAATTCTTATGACAAAAAAAAAAAAAAAAAAGAAGAAGAAGAAGAAGAATGAGATAATTGCTAAAGATTTCAAAGTAGAAACAATTGATACTTTTATAACAAAACTATCTAGAAGTGTTTTTACAATTATAGAAAACAACGAAAACCATATTGCACAAACAATATTCACAAATACAAATTATAATTTAGAGTTACCTATTCTACTGCGAAAAGGTCGCAACCTCCAAAACCACCTTCCTAATTAAAGTTTTTATTTCTTATTGCACTTAGTCAATAAAATTGCACTTTCACGCAACAACTAGCAATTTTTTTTTTTTTTTTTTTTCTTATTTTACATTCCTATCTTATTGTTTTTCTTTGAAAACTTCGAATACCAAGAGATTTTAAGAATTAGTATTAACTCGCTAGCACTCGCTAGTGATATAATTTTAGTAGTATTGATTGATTAATTGTTTTATATTAACGTCACACTAAGATGCAACACTAGGGTGACGGACTTCGTCGTTTTGAACCTCGGCTAAGTAACGAGAACGACACTTGAACTGGAATTCCGCTCCCCAAACTTCTAGCCCCTGCCAACGCGGGAACTTGAAGCCTTGTAAAATTTAAAGTGCGTCAGCCCCGTTACATAACAGATCCTTAGAGAGAGAAACAACGTTAGCCGCGAACTCTCGAATGATAGTAGTAATAGAGTCATTAATTCGTCACAAACCCTTCGTATCGAATTCTGGAATCTGCTTCAAATTAATTAGAATTGAAACACAAATTCCAGACGCAGTGTGATATTGAATTTAGGAAAACGAGATTCGAACTTTGTATCATCCTTGTCAATGAATCGTGGTTCAGAAATACGACGTCCAATCCTATCCCTCTCGTGCAGCTTTTAGAGCGACTTTAAGCCAATCCAATTTAGAATTTATATATATATATATAATTCTGAAACAGTCGCTTAACTATTTTACAATAATATTATAATCTTTAATAAATAGACTTCACGTATTGAAATCAATAATTCAACTTTTTAAAAATTCAAAAATTGCTTGTATATACATTCTATACCATAGAAAGTTTAAAGCATCGGAAAATTGATATTTTCTTTCTAAAAAATAAATAAAGCCATACTATATAGAAGTTATTAATAAAAATTATTATCATGTAGATTATTAAATAGAAATTCATGTGTTTTATATCATATTGTCAACCATATCGGAGTCTTTAGCAAACAATATTCACAAGTAAAAAAAAAATCAGAAACTCATGCGAAAAGTCTATTTAATATGCCATGAAAATAATAGATTGACTGTAATTTTTATATTCATTTAATTGATTTATTTATTATTGAATTATTTATATTCAGTGCCCTCCCTTTGATATGAAGTGCTAAATTATTTTTCTGCTCTTTTTGCAATAAAACGTGTAAATTGATTCAGAGAGTTGATTCTATTTATTTAACACTTAAATAGTATAAAGAAATAATAATTAATTATATAAAATAATTTAAAAGGTTCTCTGAGATTTAAGATATTCTCAGCCCTTCTGGTCCAATAGAATCAAAATTATATTGTTTGAAGGATTCCAAAAATTCTCAGGGAAGACGTCTATCTTTAGCGTCATGGATAATTCGACTCAGCGAGTAAAAAAGAGTAACGCTTTGAGATATAAGCATTCAAGCAATTATTCACATTTCATTTGGGTTCTTTTTTAAAAATAAATTTTTCATAATAACAATTAACAATCGAACAGTACATATCAAATGTAAATTTCTCTTATTGCTCATTACACAATTAATTAACAATACGGATAAAAAAAAACTTTTTTAAAGCAATGCACATGTTACAAGTTAAAAATTTAATTTAGCTAAAAATTGTTCCATAACAACATCAAACTTTGGTACCATCTAAAGTAAAACACATGTAAATTGGATGGAAATAAAAATAAATAAATTAGAATATCTTCATAGCAAATAATCTTAAATAAGTTGATTCTTAAAGAAATATTTAATAGAAATTTCAGAAACTATTTATAACTAGATAAGATATAACTGAAGAGCACACATTGCAATACTTTTCTTTTCTTCGATCAATAACAAATCAAACTTTTTGAAATGGGCTTCTGAATTTTAGCACACAGTTAGTTATAAATTCCAAAAAGGTTAAATTAATTTATTCCTGCGTTACATATAATTCATCTAGCTTTAACTTCCGGAAAAATTTTAATCATTTTTTTAAGTATATGAAAAGAGATAATAACATTCTTTTCTTCAGATATTATCAATTAATTTATTATAACCATTTTCAAGATGAGACGAATGTTAATAATTTTCCATTGATTAAAATTTTGAAAAAGTCTTTACTCATGTTATGGATAAAATACTTCTAGAAAACTTTAAAAAATATTGATAAACCCGGACAGGCTTTCTTATGGTTAAATGTTGAGAAAGATTAATTATTTGAAGGGGGGAAATAGAAGAGCTAATATAAAATTCGTTATTACAACTTGAACAATAAAATGCTTGATATCGGAAATAATCAAAATTATATACAAGACAATTTTAGGCGTCAAAATGTTATGTTTTACAATTAATCGAAATACGATTATCAGTACAATTTAAATATTTGTTTGAAAATGTTTTTCTGTTGTAGAATTATTTGACAGAATAAAAGATATTATTGATTCTTCGGTGAGAACTAATTTTATAGTTTCTTCAAAATACCTAAAATATTTGCCTCTATTTTACCTTCAATTTTACCTCTATAAAATAACTAATTTTTGTACAATTAATGACACAAAGCATCTTCTGACCCCCTGGAGAACATAACAAAAAAAGTTTAAAAAATAATATATAAGAGACTGCTCCTCCTTTCATTTCTTAAAAAAATAGTATTTTCCCTAAAATGTCTAAAATAATTATTAAAATATGGAAATGTTGCAATGTTTACTGTATCGCAACCAAATACATCTTGGAAGATATTAAAAATATTTAAGTTATGCACCTTTGAAATAATCAACATTAAACTGAATTTTTAAGACAATATATTTGATTTTTTTTAAAGTCTGTGGGTAGTCCGATTAAGAATAGCTTTGAACGGTTAAGAATGGAAATTTGCAGTATTTATATTATAAATCTGTTTTGCAAAAAAATATTGAGATTTATCTTTGATCCCTGTAAGTCGCTTGGTTGTTTTTATTAACGTCGCACTGGAAGCAATACGTGTGCTATTGGCGACGGACCTCGTAATTTTGAACCTCGATCAAGAGACGAGGATGACACATGAGCTGGTAACCCCCTCTTCTGACTGATCCACATAGAAAAAAAATTATTGTATGGAGTTCCATAAAATTTAATTCAAACATTGCTTACACAATCTGGATTGAATCATGAGTTATATCTGAAATCCCAAAGCTAAATAGATCATTTTATTAAATGGAATAATTTATTTTACCTTTGTTAGACAGGATTTAAACAATTAATTCCAAAGAATCTATTTTTACCTTTCGAGTGGCTAATTTAACTTTTCAAAGCAAGACTAAGGAGGGATAACGCCTTTTTTTCTCTATAGGGTTTTTCTTGTGGGAACTGTAGACTTTTATAACTTCTATTTTAAAAATTAGAACTCATAATGAATACCGTGTTTTCTAAATAATTTTTGTAAAATGACACAAATTAAGTATACTCTCACATCGCAAACACATACAAAACAGATGTTGAATGTATGTAAAAGTAATTTTTTGATTAAAGATTTGATCTAGAAATGCAATCATATGTCAATAATTTTTGTTTATTAAAATATTTTAAAACAATTAATGAATTTTTTTAAATTTTAAACGTAAATAAACAACAAAATGCTAACGTTCCGTTCTTCTTTATAGGTTAAAAGATCTTTATGCATTTTAAATGCTTACACATAATCAGTTAAGAGCTATATTTTAATTAAGAAATTCCGTATTGAATTTACACGCAGTGTACTTGCGTACAAAATAAAAGTCAATTCGTCAGTTTTAATTTTATTAATAATTACGAGTAATATATTATTCAAAAATCAGTAATTTTAAGAATGAGATTTTCTGAACGTAGTAGTTCTGTATTTCAATGCACTTTCGTTCAAAATCAATACGCCAGGTTTAAGTTTATTGATTACGATTATGTTATTTAAAATATCAGTAATTATTATCTAGATATTCTTAGCTTAATATTGTTCTGAACTAAATTTACATGTAACGTACATCCATTCAAAATGAGAATCAAAATTCTAGTTTTAAGTTTATTTATTGCCAGTATACTCGTTCTTCGCACAGGAGAATTGAAAATTATATCAATCAAGGCTGAAGAATACATTTTTTTAATGGGGGCCAATTTTAAAATGATATTTTGAGTAATTTTATGTGAACTTTAAAATAAATTCTATTGAAAGAAATATTTAGTAAATAAAATAGCAAAATCAAAAGCATGAAAATTAAAACCCAAAGGGAGCAAAGCCTACGATTATTTATAATTTTAAAGCGTAAATGATTAAAAATATTCTTTAAAATTATCGAAAAAATTGTAGTTTGTGAAATAACAACCATTGGTATGTTTGATGAAGCTGTTTATAATTATAAAGTGTTACATTGAGTTTTACAAAAAATGTAACATTATTCTAACTTATTGTTTGATGATTTTCAATAAAAATTACTAGATTTTTATGTTATTACTCATTGATATCTCGACTGTTATATTTTAAAATTCCCCGTGCGAAGGACGGGTACGTTATGTCATAAAGGTACTTATGTCATCTGTATAATTAATTAAAATTTAAACACGGGAAATGGGGTTTTCGAGGGAAAAAAAATAAAAAAAATTTTTTCTTCCCACTCATTAGTGAAACTCTCAAACATTTTGAAGCGATGTGATCAATGATGTGGATTTCCATAACGAACAGACATTTAAATTTATATATAAGTCATATTGTATTTTTATATGTCACATGCACACACAACAGTTAAGAACTAGATTTTCTTAACTTAGCAGTTCTGTGAGGCACTGCGATTCCGTTCAAAATTAAAATCATTATGCCAGGTGTAGGCCTTATTTATTACGAATATGTTGTTTATATACCCGTATATTATTTTTCTGTATTTATAATACTTATATACGAGGGCTATTCAGAAAGTAAGGAATGTTTCCGTCTGACGTCGCTAGATCACGTATATTTTGGTGTCTGCATGCTCGGCATCTCAGTCGGTGTCCAGCCATCACAACGGGAACATTTCCACGCTGCCCGTTGTTTCGATATTCAAATTTAAAATGTACGCTGCAATTGAAAATCCCGCCAGTTGTGAGGTGCGGTCTGTGATATGGTTTTTGTTGGCAAAAAACCTACGGAAATTTATCGCAAGTGTGTGAAGTGTACGGAAACAACGTAATGAATGAAAGTTCAATCCGGAAATGGTGCATTCAGTTTAAAAATGGCCGATCTAACGTTCACGATGAAGAGAAGAGTGGACGCCCTAGCATTGTGACTGACGAACTGGTCGCTAAAGTTGATGAAAAGATTCGTGAAAACCGCAATTTCACAATAACGGAACTTTCGCTTAGTTTTCCTCAAGTTTCACGGACTTTGTTGTTTGAAATAGTCACACAAAAGCTAGGCTACCGCAAATTTTGTGCAAGATGGGTGCCGAAATTTCTTACAGACCATCATAAAGGTCAGCGAATGGGGGCAGCTTTGACATTTCTGGAGGCCTACGACAGACATGGTGATTCATTACTAGATCGAATCGAACTTATTTCCAAGAATAAGGAACTGGCTAGCAACACAGCGCTTTGACAACGACAAGGAGCTGCGGTACTGAGTGGCTGAGATCGCAGGCGGCAGAATTCTATGACGAAGGAATTTCAAAGCTTGTCCACCGCTATAGGTGCCACAATTTGTTTGGTGACAACGTAGAAAAGTAGAATTTTAGTCGCTGTTTCTGATGTATTTAATAGTTTTTTTTTCTTGTATTTAGTTTCTTTTTAATTCCAAAACGTTCTTTACTTTCTGAATAGCCCTCGCATTATTAATTTAAACATATCATAATTATTAATTTTTTATTTATATATCAGTATATTGTTATATTAGAACTACATTTTCTTAATATTGTTATTCTAAATTAAATTTACATACAATGCGATCGAAATTAAACTCATTATGCGAGTATTAAGTTTATTTAATACCACTATATTACATATAAATCAGTAATTAAGAACTAGATTCTCTAGCTTAGTTCCTTTTTATTTAAATTTAAGGGCTGTAATCTTACGTTCAAAATGAAAATTAATATGTCAATCTTATGTTTTTTTTAAAAGTAAGAGATCTTTACTAAACTAAACTTATCTTACAATGTACACGATTTTATCAAGACATTGTATCAATGAAGTGAACTATAGATCCCGATGTCTCAGCACCCTCCCCCCCCCCCGTCCCTTCTGTTATAAAACTAATAAGATGTTCTTTTCTTCAGTATAAACTCTTCGAAAGAATGAAGAGCTACAAAATACATTATAATCAAAGAAAATTTGTTAATTCTTATAATGTTCAGTTTTCCATTTGATGATTTGCTATATTTTTTGAAAAAAAAATTATTGTAATTTTTCGTATTTTCATTTTGATTTTTTTTTTCTTTGTCACTGGTGCAAAATTTGCAAATCTGTTATTAGAAGAAATGCGAGATATCGTTTGTAGGAGCTTTGTTTAAGTGAATAATTGCTTTGGAAAAGACCCAAAATATCATCCGTTCTTGATTTATACGGTCATACTACATTTAGCGCACTTTACAAGACTTGTACAAATACAAATTTGGGAAAACCATTCTTTTTTCATTCTGGTAGTCAAACGGATATATATTTAAAAAAGTTTCATTTCTCTAGCTGTGTAGGATTAAAATGGCGTAATAAATGAATATAGTGTTTTTCCAATAAACTCGGTTTCTATCTATGATACGGGAAGTTCCGTGAGGTAAAACTCGGTTTCCTTCAAGGTTAGATACGACGTTGTTTCTTCTTCCATTTTATATTAAAGAACCACCTACTGTCCAAGGCCATCATAAATGCGTTGTAGTTAATTAATGATGGCAGTTTTGTTACCAATAGGATATTGATGGACTGACACGCATTTAGAATTTTAATCTGTAACGACATCAGTGACATTAATAGGTTGAATGTATCACTATTATCCAAGCAAGCTTTAATGTATAACCTAGAGGGATAATTAAACGGCCCAACCAATATAACGATATTCTGCAAAACTTTCGAAGCTTAATTGTTTTAATCATAAATATTAATAACGAATTGAAGCTTTCGACAATTGTCGATTTAGCTTTCAAGTCAAAATTCAATAAGTCGGCTAAGTTGGATTCTTTTTTTTTTTTTGGAAGGAATTTACTAAATTTTAATTACCAGAGTTTTTTTACAAATATTGTTCGATCACATTCGAAAATGCTCGAAAATTTTATAAAAAAAAAATTCCGTGGAGTCGTTAAATAAGCGTGAACAATTATTTATATTAATGTATGCTGATTTAAGTTCACTATTTTCTCATTGCACTGGGTACACGGATAAAAGATCTGATTTTAACCTAACTGACCAGAGATTAAAGCCTTTTAGAGGCTAGGTACTCTTTCTAATATCTACTACGAACTGCCACATGATATTCAGAAGGTTGCAGAGCTCTCTAATCCATTTGATATTGTAAAGATTGAAACAAATATGTATCTTTCAGATGAACTATGAACAACTCTGCAGATATTTTGAGGAGCTATGCTTTAGATACAATTGACACAAGTTACCCTGAATCTGAGTGGTTGTCTGTGTATACACGAATTGTTCCTTTTATGATAATCTCACTATTTCAGGGGCTCAGGAGTCTTTCCGAATTTATTTTCCTTCTAAGCCTCGACAGGAAAATATCGAACAGTTTTTGATGGAGCAGTGGGGAACTATCAAAATTGCTCGAAATATTTATTGTTTTCTGAGGATAAATTTCATAGAGTGGTCTTGTATTTCCACTCTCACAAGCCGTAATTCAGGCCATTAGTTCAACTGGCCCTCCCTCATCAGGGGAAATCGCCCAATGTCAGCAATATTTGCAGGAGTTGTTTTTAAAGACGAGATGTGGAGGCTTCAATGAAATGTGATGGCTTCAATGGATACCTGGTCACTGTGGTACTTGTACTTTGGGGGACGAGCAAGCTGATGGTATCACTAAAAATGTTTTCGAGGCTACTTCAAACCAGATTTTGGGCACTTTTAAACCATTCTACGAGGCTATATATCAAGCAATTAATGGATAAAAGTTATAAATTAATAATTGAAGATAGGATAAAGTTTAAGAGTAGAAAAGCTGAAGATCTCTTGACAATTCCTAGTAATATATCCCGGCGAAAAGCTGTTGCTCAATTTCGTCTCCGGCTCAACATCTGTATCACTATGGAACTTTTATGAACCTTGACTGCCCTCTTTGCAATTCGGCAGATCCAATGAATAGGTACAGCATTTCGTTACGGCTCAGAAACGGCGCTTTACAGACGTGTTAGAGAACTTTTGAGGTGATGACTTCGGTCACTCCTTCCACCTGTTCTAGTTTTTGTATTTGTACTTGTCTTACTATTGGAAATTTAAAAAAATATTAATGGAAGGAGATAAGTCTTTATCGATTAAGCTTTGGTCAATTATGAAAAAAATTATTGCGAATTAGACACTCTCCCACCGTAGAAAAAAATTGTAGAAGACAAGAGATGAGTTTAGCTGTCGGGACGAATAATAATTCTTCCTCATTTCAGTATTGTTGTTCTTTTTGAAATAAACTGAAATTTCAGTACATATATTTTTTTTTCGGTTCATAGAACTTAAATCTTAGTTATATGGTCCATGTTAATTTTTTTGTTACATATTAATTGACCCTTAAATACAAAGTGAGGGAAATTGCACCTATTAATTTTTAGTTGTTTGACTGCAGGAAGCCGTAGATTGATGCAACTCACAATATGGATTCACAGGATCAAATAATACATATTTGATCCCGATCAATTGAAAAGCGATAATTTAAATGAAGTAAAAGCTAGAAGTAGAATGAATATATATATAATCAAGTCGTATAAAAGCTACAGATACTTGAATTGAAATAATACTAAGGAGGTTACGGTAATAGGAAGAATGTTATTGTGATGTGAGTGGAAGTCTTCTAGTGTGTGTAGTTCATTTGGTGAGATTAAAACTCAACTCTGTCGGAGTATTTGAATACTTGAAAGAGATACTCTCACCGTATTCTGGTAATCATACTCTTTGATAGATTACAAAAGTTGTTAGTACTCTCGGAAAAAGTCATTTAACTGTTTGAGAGCATCTCCCTTTTTAGAGTATCAATAAAATAATATTTTGGAAAATAACTGGTTATTTTAATTTATTTGTGCTTGAACTGATGTTGAAATTTTGATCTTGTAATGAGAATAAAATGCCAGATGACAGATGAGACAAGTAATAGGATGACGTCACGAACTTACAATGCTAATCAAATTTTCTCTTACATTTAATTATAAATGTTCATATAATTGCTGATAAAAGACTTTTTTTTTTTTTTGGCATTTGAATAGTTACACACAACATTCAATTACACTATTACGGAAATTGAAGAGTGCATTTTAAATTAAACCATTGAAAACACTGTACAAGAAGCATTAAATATATAGAAATGAATGATGTAATATAGCATTATCGTTAGTTAACTATTCTGATATTCTTTATGTTAATTTGTGTGAGTAAATAATGTATTAGATGTATGTGTAATAATCTAAGTAAACATTGGTGAAGAATTTTTGGTAATTCTGGAATCTTTGTCAAATAACATGGATGGAACTTTAATTTATACACACACACTTTCTTACTTTTCTAATTTACAATCACATATCCAATTTCAATCAAATGTAACTTGCAACATTCCTCACTATTTCACGCCAGAATTAATACAAATATTATCAGGTCACTTGCATATTGTTGTAATGCAATGACTAAGGAGTTTCGCACGCATATCGCTGACCATATTAAATAATATTACACAATATCTTAAGAAATTGAAATTTTCTTCCATTAATCACAGAATTAAAATTTATTTCGTTAGTAAAAACAAGTTGCTTTTAAAATTTGAAATAATTGAATTTTTTCTTTTGTTTTTTTAGTAAGAAGCATCGACAGAAAAGGACTTTGTAAGGTACTGAATTCGAATAATTTATAATAATATTAAATATAATGTGATCACATTAATATAAAAATTTCCGAAATACGAAAAAAATAATGAACAATATACTTTAAAACTATCATACAATTCACAAATAGTTCAATGCAAAGCTTTGCAAAGAACAGATTTAGTCATCAAAGGTGCCAACTTTTTTAAAACAGTTCTTAAATTATTTAATTATATATTTGAATTAAAGCAAACGATAAAATTTTAAAGTGGACCACAATATTCATTTCAGATATTTAAATTGAAGTAAACGATACATTATTAAATTGAATATATCTCAAGCTTAATGTAATTATTTCTGCCGTAAAAGGAAAACAAAATCAATCTTTATGTATTAATCTATTCTTAACAGTAGAATAGATTAATACATAAAGATTGTACTTCAATGAGGCTACTACAAATGAAACTATTGTGAATCGATTGGAAGAAATCAAATTAGATTAAACAAATCACGTGCATTTCATACCTTATTTTAAAAATGGTCAAGAACGATAATTTGCGGTTACACGAAAACAAAAGCCCCTTTGGGGGTTAATAAATATTATGT
Organism: Nephila pilipes; assembly: GCA_019974015.1. Lineage (NCBI taxonomy): Eukaryota > Metazoa > Arthropoda > Arachnida > Araneae > Nephilidae > Nephila > Nephila pilipes. The sequence goes on along the minus strand of BMAW01110928.1, from coordinate 579,216 downwards.
TGTCTCTAACAATATTATTATTGATTATTTTAATGTTATGTTCTTAATTTTCTGTTAGTCTCAGTCTTATTGATTATTATATATTGATAAGTCACAAATATATGTATATTGATATACTATTAGAAGGCGACGTCTTAATGCTTAGTTTAATCTTAATATTATTAAATGAACTCATTAAGATGTACTTATGATTTAATTTATAGCAATAATTGTAGGTAATTAAAAATAGAAAATTTATAATTAATTATTCATATTTCTAATAAATCCAGGAAAAAATAAACTAAATACTTTTTAAGGAAGTTCGAATGCTTTTAACAGAAAAATAATTTAAAGCAATACACAAAAGAATTTATTTAAATTCATGATTTTTTTTTATTCAGTTTTTGTGCAGAAGAAAAGCCCTTATATTGGACGATAATTTGAGTAAATTAAACAACAATAGTTTGTTTATTAAAATGCTAAGAAAAATTATTCCTATAGATTTTTGGCGAACCGTATCCACAGGACACAATTCTTGATTTTGAGATTTGCTCTGTTTTGTCCAAATTAAACTTTAACATTATTTACAACGTAGTTAAGTATGAAGAAAAATGATAGCAAACAAATTTGATTATCTTTGAGTAGAAATATTTTTACGAAATTCATCATGTTCGTTCCAATGTAATACACATTCACAAAAAAATTTAGGCAAATTCGATTATCTTTTGATAGAAATATTACCTCAAAATTGTTCTCTTCATTTCAGTTCAACACAAATTCACAAAAATAATCAATACAAATTGGAGTATGTTTGCACATAAATGTTTTCACAAAACTTATTATATTCATTCGCATTCAATTCAAATTCACATAGAAATTCAAAAAAGGAAATCGATCATTTTTTGCACAAAAATATTTTTACAAAATTATTATCTACATTTTCATTCTATATAAATTCATTAAAATATTTAAAATAAATTAATTTATCTTTGTTGAGAAATATTTTTGAAAAAATCATTCTCTTCATTTCAATTTAAGGTTCCCGTCTACCCGACATTTTGATTTCGTGGACGTAATGTTAATCCTATGGAATTTCGACTTTAATTCTCACCTATTTACTATTTGATCTATTTGAATGCAATAAAGTCCATCTGAAAGATCTAAAAATAATGAATGCTCATGGGGAATTATTTTTTCCCTCCTATTTTTAAAAATATTTTTACCATTATTTTAATGATTCGTTTGCAAGTTTTCCGGATTTTTAAAAAATATTTTAAAATATTTTTAAAAATCGGAGAAAAAAAGTAATTCCGCAGAAGCATTCATTATTATTATTATTATTATTATTATTATTTTGCTCTTTCAGATGCACTTTATTGCATTCAAATAGAACAAATAGTAAAGATGTGAGAATTAAAGTTGAAATTTCATAGGATTAAGATTACGTCCGTGATATTAAAATAGTGGGTAGATGGGAGCCTTAATACGCATTCACAAATAAAGAAATAAATTTTTTGAAAAAACTAATTATTTTGCATAAAAATATTTTCATGAAATTCATATCTCCAATTCAATACAAATTCACAAAAAATATATAAATACAAATTCTACAAAATTTACACAATATTTTTTATTCATCTATTAAAGTTAAAAAAAAAAAAAGAAGAAGAACGTCATATTTTTGATAAAATTCTAAAACTTTCCAAAATGACGACATGAGTAATTTCAAAAATAGTCGTGTATACAAAGGAAAATAGTTTGAATGAATTGGATTTTGATAATACTAAAAAGCAAGTTTTACGTAGGAACAACGCAACGAAAAAAATTATGCGCTATCATAACATTCACACACATTCGAAGGATTTGGACGTAAAACATGAAACTGCAATTTCAATTACGAATTCGTCACTGAATTTTACTATGAAGCAACTCGTGATATTTACCAATAGATCCTATCAAAAATTGCATTCGTGCGTAATAGAAACAATTTTCAATATCACTTAATTTGATTCAATGTATATTAGGGATTTAAAAGACTTTTTTTTTAAACTTATGATCTTGTAGACTTTTTCTACGACTCATAGCAAAGGCACCAAGAAATAAAAGTTAAATCTTATGAATTTTAGGTACTTTTCTATTAGCTGGGCACCAGACCAAAGCCGCCAAGCTTAAAAGTTGGCTCAGTTTTCGCTTAGCCTAAATGTTTACGCGAAAAGAATATTTGACCCTGGTGAACTTTAATTTTTATAATATTTTATCACCAAGTGGTAATATCCAACTTTTAAGCTTGGTTGTTATTTTCTGGTACACCCAGCTAACAGAAAATTACCATATTTTATTTATTGTATGATGTATTGTTCCGAAGAACATAAAATAATTTAATTTGGTGCTGATATAGCATCTATTTAACAATATTTGACTCAATTCTTGTAAAAGTTAGACATAATAATTCAACAATATCACTAGTTATATGATTCTTTTAAATTTTTTATAAAAGTATAACTAAATGTTTATTCTCAAATATATGTTGATAGTAAGAGACGTTGCAAAGAGATTGACCATCATTATTTAGAACTTAAGCCAGAGTTATAATTTTATTTACATATAAGCACTAATGTTAGAAATATAATAAATCAGATGTATTGTATTAATTTAGTGGTGATTTAAGATCAAGCTGTTTAAAGATAATGGTAAAAAAAGATAAATTTTTCAAGAAATTGTTTCAATTTTTGAAATTCAGAAAAGCAGTCTTTGAAGACTGTTATTAAATTATTGATCTATTCAGCACTTTTTATCTTGAAATTAGCATTGAGCTCTTAAGAAATTTTCTTGCAACTACTAAACAGGTACATGAGTAAAAACCTACCGTCTATTTCCGCCAAACTAGAAGAATGTCGCCAAACGATGATTGAATTGGTAAAACTGAATTCGAAATGATTTATATACATTTAACTACAATTGCGGCAACTTACATGATTGACTTGAATGTCCACATGTGTCGAAAAAACTGTATAATTTTCTGGCTTTAAATGGACTAAAATAAATAAACTTGCAATTAAAGAGACAAAAATATAGTCTGAAGTAAAGTAATATATGATGTACGGGCTCCCACGAAATCAAATAAAAGGTTATGATTTGTGCATTCCCTTTTCATTTGTGTACACCCGCGAAACTTTATTTTAAATGTTTCTCAGAAAGTAGATATTTTACCTTTTTTTACATTTGAATTCTTCTTACACTTAAAATAAACGGATGCAAAATAAACAGAACATCCATGGTATAGAGGGAAATTAAAGGCAATAACAAGACACAAAGTGTCGACAGCAATCTTTTTTAAACCACTCGTTTATTAGGATAAAAACATTTCTTGGTTGAGTCAATAACAGTTAAAAATAAAATTTCATGCATAAGCCAGTTTGTTATAAGGTCTTTCGGTACTTAACTGCGTAAAAGCTTCAAAATAAATGGATCCAATATTTGGGTGTTCTGGTCATTGGAATGTTCGCTATGTTCTTTGGAGCAGTTAGATAAAATAGCTCCTTCTTTAGTACAGAGTGTAAATATTCGGCAAGGAAATTGTATGAACATTATATTGTAGGAGCTGTATAAACTTCCAGTATTTGAAGCTACTGAATTATAAAAAGAAAAAAATCTAATGTTATTTTTCTATCTAAAGCTAATAAATGCTTATACAATTGGTAGAGATAAAATAGAAAAACTTACGCTTTTTTTAATGTAGGGGGAAATTAAGCGAAGTGCAGATATGCAACTCTTAACATTATTATTAGTATTTTGAAAATTGAAGAAATTTTAAATAAGATATTAAAAATGTGAAACGGGAGAAGAAATATATACATAACAATTGCTTAACTAAATTCTTTTGTAACCGGAAATGGTGATGTTAAATGACAAAATATATTAAACTCTCTCTCTCTCTTAAAGATACATAAAAATTAATTAAAACCTGTTTGGAAAAATGTTTAGATAAGTAAATATGCTTATTTTTTAGATGACATGTATAAATGTATGCTTTATTTCGACTTTACATGTATTTAATCGATACTATTTTTAAAAATAATTCATTTAAAGGTGAGAAAATAAAGAAGATTTTTACCTATTTTTTTAAACTTACTGTAAGATAGAGAGTATTTTTAAAGAAACATAAAAAGGCTTTCATATTTTTTGTTAATTATATGTCATTTGTAGCAGTTTATTTGTATCATATATGTTATTTACTGTTTATCATACTACCAATGAAAAGTTTAACTTAAAACATACATGTGAAACAAAAAAAAAGTCTGACAAGGCGTGTACCGGGGCTGATGCACATTAAATCTGTCGGGGCCCAAAGTCCTCCCGTTGATTTGGTGTTGAAGTCAGGAGGGGGGGGGCAGCTCAAGTGTCGTCCTCGTCACTTGATCGAGATTCAAAATTACGAGATACGTCGCCAATAACCCTCGTGTTGCTTCTTGTGCGACGTTAATGAAACCATACCAACAAGGAGCATAAAAATATTTATTGCGAGGATATACATTTATGAACTACTACCCAAAACACCATAGTTACGTACTCGTATTATATAACATTTAGAAAATAAATCAATATGTATGGAAAAATGTATTTTAAGTTTTCTCATTTTACCGCAATAAAATAGTTACATTTCCCCTAATATATATTTAATTTAATAATTTATCGTTTGCTATAATTTTATTATCTGAACAGAATATTATTGTCTACTTTAATATTTCACCGTTTGCATTTTTATACTTGATTTAATAATTTAAGTTTTATCGCATAATCGCTTGCTTTCATTCTTTTTGTTGCCTATAGTTGGCATTGACTTGTATTTTAGAAGCTTGTGTATTTTGATTGCTAAGACGGTGATGGAACGAATAATAAAATTATTTCATATGATAAATGATAAATAGTCCATATGTTTTATCAGTTTTAAGTTAATCATTCTAGACAGAGTATTATTTATTATATTAGACAGAGTATAGTTTATGTGATCTTTATATAGAGAGATTGCTATATCTATAGATAAAGATCACATAAACCTTTTTTTGGAATTCACATATTATTTATTTTATTTATATTTGCCATATAAAATTTAAAAACTCAATGTAATTAAGGAAAACTTACAACAATTAAAGATAATCCAATTTAGGGTTTGGGATTATGTTGATTTAAAAATCAATTCAATAGTTAGTTTGATTTTTGTATTATTCCAGTTCAAAACAGATTATCCAAATTTGTTTATTTTTCTTTTTGGATGTATTAGTATCCATGATTGAAAAAAATTAAATCACGAAAATTTTTTGACTCATAGATGCTTGCATGTTAAATGTATTATTTAAAAAAGATTTTTGAAAAAAGTTGGTATTATTGAGATAACGATAAAAATCATTTACATTAATTTTTTTATTAATTTAAATAACGATACAAATTATATATATTAAATTTATTTTAAAAAAATTTCGCATTGTTTTTCATGTTAATGCGTTCGAACTGCACTGTTTCAGGCTCATTTCCAGATAAAATGACGGGAAGTAAATAATTAGTTAATTCCTGAAGGCTAATTTCAAATAATCAATTATTTCAGCAAAAGAAATTTTGAAATTAGCTCAAAACATTCCATAAAC
>BMAW01110928.1:483504-568595 GCA_019974015.1 Nephila pilipes | reverse complement strand
ATTTCAGCAAAAGAAATTTTGAAATTAGCTCAAAACATTCCATAAACTTTTTTTTTAATTAAGAAAATTGGCATAATATCATGTCTTTAATTCCCTTTGACATAGACAAAATATGGCAACAAAGTAAAAGTAACCGTAAAATAAAGAAGGTAACACGTGATAAGGTGAACTACTAGCAAATCAAATAGGGTTCGAGGGAAAACGATCCATCCATTGTTTAGAAACTAATTGCATTCATCTATTATACGTAGCAAATGTAAATTGGATGGGAAACGAGCTCCATCGAATAAACACTTATGCTCGTAATGACGACGGAAGTAAGTAAGATGAAAACAATTAGCAAAAAATTCAAAAAAACGGACGATTGAAAATGATTATGTATAGTATTTTCAATGGCAAAGCGTTTAGAAATTCTCTGCAGTATTGAGTATCGCATACCACTTTCTCTTTTAATTTATTAGTCACTCATTGAGTATGTGTTTTGTGTCATAGTCCTAAAAACGGAAAATCTGAGTCATGACAAATACCTGGCAATTTAACGATGGGTTATTTTTAATCAAGTCTGATAAACACAGACACTAAGCAAAAATTCCCGCCAAAACGCAGAGAAAATTTTCATTGGCAGAAAAACAATGCGAACTGCTAACGATAACATTGACTGATGGATCAAGTTTCCGTGAAATATTGTATAGGAAATATAATTAAAAATGGAAGAGGAATGCATAGAATTTAATCACTGCTAATATGAAGGATTGATACATTGATGGATTTAAAGTTTAAATTTTAGCACGTCAAAACTTCAGTTGGCAAGGCTGAGCGAAAGACAATGGGAAAAGTATGGCAACAAAGGATCCTCGTTTCCTCGTGGTTCAATCCTTCTTAGATTTAAAGCCAATTACTTCGTTACTTTCTAGTGTAAATAAATTTCCTTTTTTACTTGTCGAAATTTTTGTTTTGTAACTATTTTTTTTCTTCTTAAAATTGTAATTTGTACGTATCAAGAATTCTTTTTTTTTTATTTTCATTTCTCGAAAGATAAATTCGATATTAATTATATTAATAATAATCATATTATTAATTACAATTTTATGTTATTTAGGCCTTTTCATAAAATAGCAAAGATAGATGGAAATAGATTAGTAAAGTAAATAAAAAGCGACAACTTTTTTTAAAAAAAAAGTTCAGATTTATATTTTTTTGCATTTATGATACAATTTGGAATTTAATATAGATGTGTTCCACATTGGTTTTTATTTATATTATACTAGAGATATAAGGTAAAGTATAGGCGCTAATTTTGTACGACGGTCAGGCAATGTCATAGAGTACCTCACCAGAGATTCGAAGTAATATAAGCAATACTGAGAGAAAATAGAAAACAAATAAAACAGAAAGCAGTAATTCGTCAATCAAATTTGTAATCCATTATTTATTTTAATTACATTTAGTACATATGACAAAAAATTTTACATGGAACAAATTTAATTTTTTTATCTGATTTAAATTTATGTGAGACAAATAATTACTACCAACAATTAAAATATTAGAAACATTTTTTATGTCAAAGCATATTAAGTATCCAAGAATTGAATTTGACGCAGAGATCTCCATAAAAGTTTATTCGCTATTTATATTAATTTAAATTTCCTCTGACATTTAGCATAATAAACGTGTTAAAAACCCTCTTTCTTCTGTAAAACTATTTGTAATCTATTTTCTTAGCATAGAAAATCTGGGTATATTTAAGACGCGAGTTTCAAATAAAAATTAGTGGTTACATTTGTTAATGTACATTAATATCAATTTTGTGACTTTTAAAATCGTACATAACAGAAACAGCAACTGCGTTATACTGTTTTCTTCCGCAAAACGGTTCGTAATCTCTTTTCTAAGCTCCGAAATTCATGAATGGCTAGCTCTTTACCTAAAGGGTTCAACCTTGTAAGATTGCTTGTAACATAACGCTTAGAATTCTCAGAATTAAACGCTGCCAAGCAGTGATTCGCTTTAAATACTCAGCGAGGGGCATTTCCTCCTACTCCACTGGGGATAACGAGACGCTGAATTGTTACACATAATGTTTCTCTGCTGCAAAATAAAGTGCGTGGCGCCTGGGCGATTAGAAAGTGCAGGCTCTATGCCAAATCTCAGTTAGTGATTCAGTGGAAAAGAGAATAAACTCGTCGCAGAACCTAGACTATTGGCTTTCCAGTGTTTTGGGATGTAGACTAAATTGGAAATCGCTGATGCTGCAAAATGAATAGGCGGCTTATACAGTCAGGGTTTGTTGATTGAGGAAAATATGATGTGACCTAAGGTGAATTCGCATGCGTAACAGGAAATGCAAACATTTTACAATTCAATGTATGACGTATTGTAGAACATCAAACGTATGAGGTTCACGTAAAGAATTTGTGACGTAAATTTCCCCGTTTAAAAAATTTGATGACACTGAGAATTTCTGAAAATTTCGAAATGAATTCAGTGATAATTTTCGGTGGAATACAAAAATAAATCTTTCCACTGTATAAACGGAATTTAACATTTATTTTAAATAATGAATGTCACCTGAAAAACTTTTAGAACCCACGTGAAAGACCTTGCTTACCTTCCTTTTGAAACAGTTTCTTGCAACCATTCGCAAATTTATTAGTATTGCATAAACACGATTGAATTTCTGAAAATGTTATAAGAACTTTAACTTAGACATTAAACCTAACAACACAAATTCTTGAAACATATATTTATAGATAATTATTACATTTTAAATGCAGAATAATCAAATCGTTTGGCTAAATGTAAGTTTTTTTTATAGACTTATATATATGAAGATCATATCAACAGTAAAGTTAAAATATTTTCAAAATAATACTATTTCGTAACAGTAAAATATATTTAATACTTTTTGATTCTTTGAAGTATTAATCTATAACATTAATATTCACTATCATATCCAATTTAAAGAATAACGCTGCGCTGAATTTACCGAAAGCTTGAAAATTTGTATTTCAAGTAATAAATTTAGTATTTATGGATTTCATAGCTTTTTAAAAGCAGAATTTGAAACACAAACACGGCGCACTTTAGAACTTGACTTACTTGATGCCAGGGAAGACTGTGTTTATATCAACTAGCAAGTATTGGCACATCTCCAATGTTTAGAACTTCAAGTGTAATTTCAAACTTCACATTTTTCTCAAATTTTAAACTCACTAAACTGCTTTTTAAAAAGTCATGGGGAGAAAAACACAACTTAATCTTAAAAAATACGCGAGACTCAAAAATTTAATCTTTAGAAAACTCGGTTTTATCAAAATTATTCAAGTGAAAATAAACACACATACGCACAAAAGATTTTGAAATATACAACTGTGGGAAAGAAATATTCTCATTTCTTTAAAAAAAAAATTTACAATTGTTGTATTTTTAAATGTAATTTTATCGTAGGTTTAAGTTTTCAAGATCTCAATTTTTTTGATGTAATAATTTCATACATTATGTATATAGCTATCAAAGCAATATATCTGATACAAAACCGTAAAACAAAACATTTCTGGATTTTCAGCTGGAATTCTCAGTGTGAAACATTTTAGAAAATCAACTTAAAAAGCGTCAAGAAATAGATTTAGATAAAATAGAAAAAAGTTAACAACAAGTTTAGAAGAAAGTACTTAAAATTTTAAGAGTCAACAGGTAGAAATTGTTATCTTTTTTGCAATTAGAACCTCTAGAAGATGTTTAAAAGTTCTAAGATATTGTTGTTGTTTTTTAATTTTCACTCATTTTTTGGACGAGTGAAGTATATAAATGAAGATAATATATCAATTGATCCACTGAAGACTGTTTAATTTTTTATGCGAATTTTATTTTAATTCATAAATAACTTGAAGAGAAGTTTTACTTAAAAAAGAAAAACAAATTCAGTATTAAAAAAAGAAATAATATGAGCTTTACATCTCAATGAATATTAAACACAAAAATTTCACTAAAACTTTCGCCCTTTTAGTTTTATTGATGCAAGTAGAACTTAGCATAAAGAGTTACAAGAGTGAAGTATTCAATTCCACTCAATATTTTCCAGTGGATGATGAAGTGCACTGCTCTTGAAATTAGCATGGAGCATGGTAATTGTCTTTAGAGGTTACCCTGGAAGTACAAGAAAGGAGGAAGTTGTGCCTAGTATCATTCTCCTCAATCGATTGCTACTGAAAACTACTTATTCTTTAGAGAATCGTCATCCAATGAGTAAGTCTAATGTGACATTAATCTAATTAAAGTTAAGTATTTAAGACCTTAAGCTGAATTTCGGGAATTAAGAAGTGTTAAAACTTCTAATTTTAGAAGTAAGAATAATTTAATACAAACTTAAGTTATACCTTTGAAAAATTCCCTGAACGAAGTTAATTTTTTCACGCAAAATGTAAAAAATTAGTAATGATAATGGACTAAAAGCTCGGGAGCATTTCCACATGTAATGTTGTTTTCTCTGCTGACAGTGATAAATTGCAGGAAAAGTTGTTTCACAGATAAGTACTATCCAACGTCGAGATGCACTTAAATGACGGCAAGCGGAAAATCTTATATAATTGTTTAGATAAAATTTATTTCAAAACAGCGATATTGAGATCTTAAACAGCGTCTTAATTACTGAAATGTACTTGGTTATTAAACCTTCTGTCTGAACGCAATCATTATCATAAAAGACTTGAAGCATGTCCAAATTTTTAATTTAATTGTATAACATACGATATTCATACTGATTTTCTACAAGGGGCGAAGAAAGTCGTCAGGGGTTGAGTTAAAAACAAAAATAAGTCCCAAAAAGTTCTCTTTCCTTCAGTCGTGCATGTTTTCAGGTCTGTTTTTTCGTTATTTTACTTTGTAACTCAGGCGAAATAATGCGAAAAACGAATTTAGAATGTTTATGCTAACAGAACCAATGTCTGCGGTTTGATTGTGGCGCCATCTGTTTGGCAATTTGCCTGATGACTTGTTAGCTCTTTAGAAGTTGCACCTTCTGATTTGTTGAAGCTATTTATTTCTTCTCTAGTTTTTATTTTCGTTTTTATCACCCTTACTCAGACTTCTAGGTGCTTGGTGAATCCTTTATCTAACCGTTGGCGAAATAATCTTCATACATAATGAAAAACATCAATTTTCCCCCCCCCCCCCCAGGAAGATCCTGGTCATTAACAGTTGCCAAAAGCGACAAAAAGTTCTGGTTTCGTTTTACGGAACACAAACAAAATAATTCATTGGAGCAACATCAATTAAAAATTGATAGAAATACAGATTCATGAAAACAAATGGCTAAAACGTGTTTTTATTTCAATGAAATGTTAGCAAAAAATGTTAAACTACTATAATTACAATACAATTAACTAATTGTTTATTTAATTAAACGATTTTAAGACGTAAATAATACTTAAGGAATATTTCTATATACCAACTGAAAGTAATGACACATTACATATGTGATTTTGTCTTATCATTCATAGCTTTATTTTGTTTGAATATTACATTTTTAAAATATGGCTGCTCATTTTCAAAACACATGATCGTGAGACCTTTTGATAATTGTGTTCATTAAAAAACCTTTCATAAATTAAGAATATAAATTTAACTTACATGAGCCTAAGTGAAACAATTTTTATTTAATGTACGATAATCATACAGCATTTACTATTGTAATATTTTTGAATTTTATTGTTTTAGAGTTAGGTCCAACAGGATTAATTTAAAAATACACATTATTTCTAAATGAGAAACTTGGATTTGCTTTTCTTATGTAACTCAATGTCTTTAATTAATGCAAAGCAATATATAAAAATTTTCCTCATTAATTATTTCAAGTAAAAAAAAAAAGGAGATTAAAAATTTGGCAGAATTTTTCTTAGTTTCATTGGTTTTGGGTTCTGGAATTCACTTTAAAAGAGTAATTGCTTCAAAAATTAAATTAGTTAGAATTCTCAATGTCATTAAGCTTTTGATATTTTTATATATTTATTTGAATATTCCCTTTAATCTGAGCTGGGTTTATTTTATTCGTAAAAACTAATTACATAAAATTTGCTTTTTTTTTTTTTTTGTACTTACTCTTTTTCTCAGATCAGTATTTTTAATAATTCGAAATTCAATTTCTGATTATAAGTTAATATTCCTTTTGACGGATATAAAAAAAATCTGTAAAAAAAAAACTGTTTCTTTTTCGTTTTAGTTTTCGACCGCGGTAGCCTGGTAGTCATGGTTTCGGATTTGCGACCGGCGGTTTTCGTTCAATCGCGGGTTCGATCCTTGGCTGCCAAAGACCCACCGTGTAGCCGGGGCTGATGCACGGTAAATCTGTCGGGGCCCAAAGTCCTTCTGTTGCCGTGGTGTGGAAGTTAGGAGAGGGGGGTGCCAGCTATGGTATCGCCCTCGTTACTTGATCAATGTGTAAAGGTACGAGGTCCGTCGCCAATAGCCCTCGTGTTGCTTCTAGTGCGACGTTAATCAAAAATAAAACTAAATAGTTTTCTTTTCTCAAAAAAAACAAAATTTTAAGAATTAACCAAATCTTTTTTAAGAAACTTTACTTTATTTCTTTAAAAACGTAATTACTATAATATACCGTGATGATTTTTGCGAATCAGTATATCATAATTATACAGAATTTATTTTTATTAGGTAATAGTTTTTTTTTTTTTTTTTCATAATGTCGTTCGGTAAAGAATAATGTACTGATACTTATATTACAAAGTCGTTTGGTAAGATAATATTTACATTTGTTTTTAATATATAAATATTATATAATAGCCATTTCTATAATTATAATTTGTTAATGAATTTCAATGCAGTTATAATTCTTCAGCTTGCATTTTGCTGTATAAGCCTGTATCATTTGAGATGAAACTCGAGATTTAAAAATGAGTTCTTTCTTCTTTTTTTTCCAAAATATAATACTTACTTTTTTTGCATTTGATTTGGAATTTCTTTAATACAACTCAATCGCTTAAATATTTGGAAAAAAGTTCGTTTATAACTATTATTTCCTTAATGCAATATATATATATATATATATATATATATATTTGAAAACGATCGACGGTTAGCTTAAAAAATATCTGAATGAAACATAATTTTTTTAAAGTGACTGGCAAACATTTATTACGAATAATGATCTCCTTTTGTTATGTATTATCAACAATATTATAATTAAGTTGTTAGTTTCTTATAGTAATACATATATCGCATTGATCATTTTAGCCTGAAGACCAAGGACTCTGATTCGTTCACAAACTATCAGGACTCGATCCTATATCTCGACGAAAACAATACGACCATAAACTCAAGACTTTGATCAACTTATTGATGTAAAAGCATCATATTTCGGAAGAAAATCTTTCCAATTATAGGAGTTGCTTAAGAAATAATTAATAAAGGTAAATAATGTTTTTATAAATAATTTTAAAGAAATTATAGAAGAGGAACTTCTAGGGAAAAATATGTAATATAAATTCAAATTAAAGTAGAAAAGAAATGGCTATTTATAAAAGTGGGTCAATATTGTTGAGATGTTAAGGTATATCTTATACTCTCTTTTTTTAAATGTTGACTTCGCGAAATGTAAACGATAATCTTCTCTGATTTTCACTGTCCCTTTTGTTACTCTTTCTTAGTACTACACTGTTCTATACATAATTGCGACAATAAGAGATTCAATTTCCGTTCGACAATAATGTTTTGTTATTATCCATGAAATGTGTGTCAAAAGTAGTCGTATAAAAAAAAATAAGCTCTTTCTGAATCAATTACATTTCATTCTGAGAAAAGTGGAGAAAAACCGCTTTTTTACTCAATGTTCTTAAAGAAGATTTTTTGGTGATCCGAGGAAATGCTCGGGAATACTGAAAGCCGCACTGAAATATATGCGATTCGTCTTCCAGGGAGGAAAAAGAAACAAAGCCCGTTAATTTTTTCCCCCTGGCTCAGAACCATAAAAACGTATGACGTAAACGCCATTAGAGAAACAAAACTTTCTTTTTTACCTACTTGACACTTTCTTAAGCATGCTTGAAGTGATTATTTGATATAATCTTATATACTTGAAGTACTCACTTGTTCGTCAACATTCACACCTACTTTCACCAGTAATGAACTTAACTTAAAAAAAAAAATACGCTATAACAATGGCTCACTTCAACTACAGTTCTTATATGATTGAAGTAAAATAAATGTAAAAAAATTACTATTTGTTTATCGATTAATTTATTATTTCAATTTATACGTAATCAGGATTTCGAGAAATGACAGAAAATACAATTATTTTTTTAAAAAAAGAATTTCAGAGTATTTGTGAGGTCACCTTTTTTTCTGTTCGAACTCTTCCTCTTCAATTTGGGCCAAACGATTAATACTGCGGAGAATTTTCAATGCTTCGTATTTATTTTCTGTAATTTTTTCCCATTCTATACAAAATCTTTTTATCACTTTTAATCCATGGGAAAAACTGAGCATTTATTCCCATAAACTTTTGTGAATTATATGTTAATCACAAAATAAAACCAAAAGAAGTTTTACTTGGAAACGTTCTATTCCCATATAACGTCAAATATTTTAGCTAGTTTAATTTTAAAATTTTAATTGTAAAATGGTTTAGCAGTCTTCTGAGGAAAATTGCAAAATCAGTGGGCAGAAGATTATCTACTCGAATCTCATTTTTCGACAACCGCCGTTTGGAATGATGGAGTTTGCTACATTTTGAATTCTTTTTAATTTCCTTCCTTACAAAACATTAGATAAGACACCTAAAAATGAAACTAGAAAAAAATGAAATTGGCTTTGCTAATTTCATTTCAACATTTGGAAACAATTTGAACAATTTTTTTTTTCTGTTAAGTTCTCAAAAAAGCAGAATTATTCAAAATGATTATTAGTTAGCATACAGTAAGCGTACTTCCGGGTCCCAGATTCTACAAAAGCAATTACTATCGATAAAAGGAAATACCTTCTTCAATTTCCCAAATATTTCTATTTTCACAAGCAAAACGTTCTGAAATACAAAAACGTTGCCGATGTTAACAATAAAAAGAATAAAAGCAGACGATTCCGTCATAAATATCAGTTATAAAACTAAATATTAAAATGAGAGCAAACAACAAATTATTCAAGTAGACAATAATATTCGGTTCGAATATTAAAGTAAAAGCAAATGTTAAAATATTAAATTAAAAATATCTTAACAATGTAAATAAAACTTAAGCAAACTAAATGTAATTATTATAATCATTAAGCTTTACTATAATGTCTTTCTTTTGAGCCTAACATCATTAATGCCCACACATTTTTGTTGACGCCATTTTCTTAAAATTACAACATGTTAGTACATGTTGAAAAAAATTGACGTATATTGAAACGCACCTTGTAGGTATTCGCTGTAATATAGTTATGTTTTCAATTTGATTTTTAGCAAGAGAAATTGTGTATTGAACAAAAATGTGAAACAAATGTTTACATTCGCGAATCTATGAAAATAATGCATTAAAATCAATAAAATACGATTTCTCTATGTCCATAATTAATCCCGTGTGTTTAAAATGTCGTTACGTAGATTACAAACGTTGTGTAGATTGCTTGCGTGCACAATATACACAGCAACCCAGATATACTTCCTCACAGATACGTACACAGATATACTTCCTCATTCTACTTTTCCTGCCATTTTCCAATGCGCATAAGAAAATTTCACCTTCCTACAGAAACATATTGTCTCGACTTTTTTAGTACCGACAAAATTTTATGCTAACCAAGAGCTCCAATTGTCAAATGCAATTCCTTCTTTACAAAAACTGAAAATTTAAAAATGGAAGCTCTATTTACTTCTTAAATAGCATTGGAATTAGTTAAGAACTTCAAGGGGACCTCCTAGCTTTAATTTACAAGAGCCTCCATTATTTCACTCGATAATTTTAGGGGCTGACAAGACTCAAACTATGTCAGCTACAAAGTCTGTGTTCTCTATCACGAATTGCGATTGATTATCTAAAGTAAACTGAACTGAAATAAAATTCATTGTTAAGGATAATTTGGTTTGATTAATATCGCACTAAGACAACTCGAGAACTATTGGCAAAGAACTTCTAGTTTTGAAACTTAAACAAGTGATAAGGACAGCACCTCTCTTTGTATTAGATTATACATTTGAGTGAAGCCTATGCCTAAGAAATACACCCAGTTTAATGGTATCGAATATTTCAAAACTTTAAATTATACATCTTATTAGTAAGAATAAACAGTGATAAGAAATATTTACAATCTTTAACTTCAACATTGAACTCTGACGTATTTGTTCTCTCATTCAATTCTCTGGAACTAACCAGAAAGGGTTATGTCAATAACATTGTTGCTGAGGTCTAGATACTTCCAAAACACATGCTTAAGACCCTGATACACCAGATTCATATCAGAGAAAGGTAATCATATATTAATCATTTATACTTTAATATACCGATAATTTTTAATATACTTTTATATATCTTTTGAAAGAAATGTATGCTTTTGGACTCATTAATTGTTAATTTTTAGTCTTATGAAAAAGCTTTTAAGTTAAAAATGCACTCAAAAGAATTACTGTATATTTCGTTTGAGGAAATTTGAGTGGTTTATGAAGTTCTTAACAAATTCCAATTCTATTTAAGAGACAAACTTAGATCCTTTTTTTTATTATTTTCAATCTCTTTAAATAATAAATTTTATGTAATGAACGAAATTTTTTAAATGATAATTGGCATAAAATTGTATCAGTACTTAAAAGTGCTGAAAAACATGTTTCTGTTGGAGGAAGAAATTTTTCTTAACGCGCGTTTGAAGAAGGATGAAAAAAGAGATGAAGAAGCAAATCTGCTCATACAAGCAATCTACACTACGTTAGTACTATTCACATTGACGTTTTAAACATATATGAATAATTACGACACATAGTGAAATTACTTTTTATTGATTATTATGCAATATTTTCACTGAATGGCGAATATGAGCATTTCTGTTCAATAGGCTCATAAGATTTCTAATACCCTGAAAACTAACGCATTTTATTTTGTTTCTGTCACCTAATATAATCAGTTCAAGAGAGGGGAAATGTTTACATTTTAGTTCAATACATAATTTCTTTTTCTAATACGTTGAAAACGAACACATTCGCTTTTTATTTTGTTACTCTCTCTCTCTCTCTTTCAATACGTTCAATTCAAGTTAGAATTTTTTTTCGCATTTCTGTTCAAAATTCGATTACTTTTTCCAATATACTGAAAATTAACATACCGGCATTTTATTTAGTCTCCCTCACTCAATATATTCAAATGAAGAGAGCTTTTTAATTTCAGAAAAATCAAATATTTTAATATCAAATCAAATTTCATTATAACATGTTGGAGAATTAATCGAATATCTTATGGTGCTCAGATTATAACAAGATTGAAAGTAGCAAAAACTGCGAATCAAAAGTTATTATGAACACAACTGAAATTGCTGATTCTCATTTTTTTTCTCACATTGAAATACGTTAAATAGATTACAGGCCCTTAAACGTTTTTTGTTCCATGCTCCTTCACCAGTGAGTTTGCAGTTACAGAATTTTTCCTGTCATATGCTTGATATACTTAAGATGTATAAAACACAATTACGATGTAAACTACTTAATACTATTGGAAAAACATTTAACATGTGTAGAAAAATGTCTTAACAGAAAAACATGCATTTATTTATTAACACAATAAATAATAATATAATATACAAACAATAATATATGACTATTATTTTATATTCCAAATTACATTAATACATATAAATGTATCTAATGTATACATATGGTATTTCTTTATTTATTTCAGATGAATAAGCTAGAAGACAGTTGTTTATCATGGAAAATATTAAATAAAACATTGCGATTTAGAATATTCCTTAATAAGAAAAGATCATATAACAGATGTGTGTGTGTGTGTACGTGTGTGTTACGAAAGCTGATGCTGATGGAACTTCTGAATCTTTCTAGAGCCTTCAAGAGGTTGATGTCTGGTCAAGAATTCCTATTGCCCTTGGGTTATTCATACCAAAAAATGTTCTTCAAACTCTTAAAATTCTTGTAATGTAACTACGTTTAATGTAGTAATTTGTGTTGCCACGGGAGCACGGTTAAAGTCAAAAAAATTAGTGGTCAAATAAAATTATTTTTCTTTTATTCAGGAAAATCGTACTGGTGATGTTTCAAGTACAATTTTTATTTTTTAAATTATCATTCCATTTAAATTCAGACCTTTAAAGGCAATTAGATTTGTCAAAGTACCAATGGCAACGAAAACCTTACAATTAAAATAATTAAAAACATACTCTATTCCTGTTTTATGTGAGGATTTACATTGTCGGAGAGTTTTACGAAAGGCGTTTACGATGCATTTCGCAATTCGGAACCTCTGCCTAACGACGATGACAACTCCTTATTTAGTGAGAACATTATAAGAACATTGAAGACCATTTTGATGTAATTTGTAGTAGCCGTAGTAGTCAATTTTATTATTCATATCCTCCTAAATCAGCATACCTGCAAGGCGCCCAGTCGAGAAGTTGGACCTCATGTGTTGCTAATCTACGAAAAAAAAATATGACGCAGAGGAAAAAACGAATAATCATAGTGGAAATGCCGAAAATTTTTTTTTTTTTGGAAGTAAAGCAGTTCAAAGAGAAGAAAAAAATTCATCACAGTTGGAATTATTGTGATACTCGATAAATGAATATATATATATATATATATAAAGTAGAACCTCGATAACTCGGACCCCTTAACTTGGACCTCCAGTCCAAGGATCGATACGATGAAAATTTTCCATAATAAAATTTGTTTCGTGATGCTCAATCAGTCAATCATTGTAAGTCATTCGAAGGTAGTGTCCTGTTTGGAACATTCGTTGATCAATTTTGATCATCAGATGAAGGCTTCGTCAAACGAGCCTCGTAAGCTACGGTAGATACGTGATCGTTCGGTTCACAATAAGTATACAAACGTCACACAGCCGAAGCTTACGTCATTTTTCTCCTACAAAACAGACGTCTTTATGTTTTGTAAATATGATTGATACTCGTTTTGCTCAATGTAAAGGTGATTTTCTGTAAGTATGATTTATTTTATTTCATTTTTTCCCATTCTCTGGATAACCAGGATTTTCGATAATCAGGATGCGTTCTGATCCCAGGCAGTGGTAACCTAATGGTCACGGTCACAGACTCGCAGCCGGAGTTGTTTTCGTCGAGTCGCGGATTCGAGCCCTGATGCCACAAATGACCTGCAGAATACTGGCTGAATGCACTTTAAATGTGGTCGTGGTCTCGAGAACTCTCATGGCATGGAGAAGAAGTTTGGAAATGAAGATGCCCTCCTCGTCACTTAACCGAGGTTCAAAATTACGAGATCCGTCGCAAATAGCCCTCGTGTTGCTTCTTAATGCGACGTTGATAAACAATAAATCAAAAGTGCTTTGGCCCCAATTAATACGATTTATCGAGATTTTACAATTTTTATACCTCGGAAATGAATTGTTAAATAAACCTAGTTTTGTATTTCAATGGAAATGAACTTTAAGAATTGAGACTTCATAGAAATGATGTGGTTTTCCCCCTCAAACCTGATTAAACGATTTAACAAATACATAGCAACTCCCCGCTATATGGGATTTTTTTTTTACTCCATAAAACTATTTATTTATTTTTCTGAATTCGAGAACCTTGTTTTATAAATCAAATTTATTTTTATTTTCGAAGTTTTCAGAAAAAAAGGGTATCATTAAATAAAACAATAATTTGATTCGGTTTTCCCCAAATATCAATGGGAGAGGAGTTAATAAAATCAATATTTCTGAAAAAAAAATAATTTCCTGTTACAATCAGTTTTTATTTTTATATGTATTCAAAAATAAAAAAAAATATATATACATACATTAGCATTAAAAAAATAAAAGAAAAAAAAATATTCATTTTAAGAAATTCATTGCGTTTTCCCCCTGCAAGAGCAACAGGTAGACCTTATTGTTCGCAAAATAATAAAAACAAAAGTTCTCATTGTGTGTCCGATCTCTCTTACACCCCATAAAACATCCACAGACACAAAAAAAATTTCCTTTTTCTTTATTTCTTTCGCAATTTTCTGACCTCACGCGCAACATAATGCATATCCTTTGCTTGCGCACCACATTGCTTTACTGAAGAGGTGGAAATGGAACATTTTTTTACTCCTATCACAATCCTAAAGCCATTATGATAATAAAAAAAAGATGAGTTCGCATAGAATTTTAGATTGATGCAGCCATTTTCCTTTTTTTTCCCCCCTGTGAGTGAGTCATGTAACAACTGGCCGATTACAGCGTGTCCGGTAGGGACGTGTTTTTCAAGCCTGGGAGGTATTTTTTTCCCCCTCTACCTTGGCGCCCTTTCTCGTAGCGGAAATAGCGCGTACTCTAAATAGTTTTGAGATGACGAATCGTCATTCAAAAACAACTTTCATTCACAATCACTGAATTCCGATAACGGCTCAATGGCGTGTTGTAAGACGGCGGAATTTATTCTTATGGAAGGGTTGGGTCGTCTCTTTAATCAGTTTTAAGTGCTCGTGTTTTTGAACCTGTTGGAATGGAAGTGAAAGATTTCTTTGTGGTTATTTTTGGGCAGGGTGGGATATTTTGGGTTGGGACATTCTATATTTAGAGCTACTATATGTTATTTATCCGCGTGTTGTTCTGTTTTCATTTTGTGAGGATTACAGTGATAAAGGAGTCGCCGGGAAGACTATTTACTCCCACTCTAATTATGCTTTGTGTTTGCTAAAAACAATTCCTTTCATAGATTTCCGACCGGTTTTTCAATTTTGGAATAAACTGCGTTGTGATGGGTTTTGATTTCATGCGATCCAAAGCCACGCTGGGACTCGTGGCGACACATAAGTCGGTGCCTCATTACCACGTCACATTATTTGAAACTTTTGAGACCCTCATATCTCAGAAAAGATTGCCTTTTTGTCCTGATGTTATAGAATAGGAATTTCGAAACTCTTTTCTAGGAATTTTGAAACTCATATCTGAATGAAAAAGTACCCCAACAAAAGCGATGAGGGTATTTTTGTTTTTTGAAACAAAAATGCCCTTTTCGCTGTCGTCCTCACAATTTATATAGAACGATATTTATTATTTTTCGATTTTGGAATAGTCTGGAACGTGAGACGAATTGGATGGATTTAGATTTTAGGCTATCTAAAGCTATGCGAGGATTCATGGCGACACATAAGCAAGAGTCTCAGTTCCATGCCATGATATTTGAAGCCTTTACGGCTTGGAAATCTAGAATAAAGATTATCTTTTTGCCTAATGTTATAGAATAGGAATTTTTAAACTTTTTCTGAATGAAAAAATACCCCGATAAAGGTATAAGCAAAAGCGATAAGGGTATTTTTGCTTTTAGAAACAAAAATTGCCCGTATCGCTGCATTCTTCACAATTTACAGAGAACAACACATTTTATTTTACGATTTTGGGTATAGTCTGTATTGTGAGACGAATTAGATGGGTTTTGATTTCAGAAGACTTAAAGCTATGCAAGGACTCATGCGACAGATTTCTTGAAAAACAGTCACTGACGCTAACGACGGCGACCCACAAGTCTGTATCTCATTTCCACACCACGCTATCTGAAGTCTTTGAGACCTCCGTAACTTCAGGAATTATTGTGGTTGCCTAAGTGAAAGAATAGGAATTTTGAAACTTTTTCTGAATGAAAAAAGCATCAACAAAAACGATTAGGGCGTTTTTGTTTTTTGAAACAAAAATACCCTCATCGCTGTCTTCACCATTTAATAGTGAACATTGTATTTTATTTTTTCAGTTTTAGAATAATCTTCAATGTCAGGCAGATTTGATGGGATTTGATTTTAGACGATCCAAACCACATGAGGCGTCATGACGACACTTAAGTAGGTGTTTCACTTCCACGCTACCCTATCTGAAGTCTTTGAGACCTCAATACCCTCGATACAGATTGTCTTTGCTTATTGTTATGGAATTGGAATTTTAAAACTTTTCCTGGATGAAAAAACTCCCCATCATCAATATTACCGTTGTTTTCTTCACCATCTGTTAAATGGTAATGTATTTTATTGTACATCTCTTTTTTTTTTTCCCCTCCTGAATCAGAGTCCATCTTTTTCGAAATAAAACATGTCCAATTTTTCTCTCGTCTTATATAACATAATATTAAACAGTTTTTTAATTAATCAGTCTCGTCTTATATAATGTAATATTAAACAGTTTTTGATTTTCTACTGATTTCTGATTCTAAATTTTTAGCACTTTCTAAAAGAAAAAAAAAAAAAATGCCCCCCCAACAATATTATTCCTATCTACTTTGCCATCTTTTTGAAAACAGAGTATTTAAATACATTATACATTTTTTTTTTCGATCTATTTATTTCGGTGTACAATATGTCAATTTTTACACCTTCTGTTCTCTCCAATGTTTATTATATTTTTAAACTGCATTTTTTAACACGAAAGATGCATGCTTTTACGGAATATCTCTAAAACACGCTATAGCTTACTAATGTAATTATCACCCCACGAGTTCCTATGAATACTAAATCCTTTCCTGTCTGAAAATGTGTAGGAGTGCAAGGAATGTTGTTTGACTTTCTGTGAAGTTGACATTACCCCGTAACGGGAAAATCCCCTTTAATCCAGCAATTAATCTTCAATGAAATCAAAACTCAAACCTTTAATTTGAAAATCGCCTACGTCTAATCTCGTGAAGCTTTGGTCCGATCGTGCCTCATTGTTGTCAAATGAGGGAAGAATTACTTTCAAAGTTTTAATAAAATTTCTATTCGAAAATCGATTTCACGAACTTCTAATTAAAATAATTCTATTTGTTCCACTAAATCTTAAGGGGAAAAAAAACAATTATTTATGTTATATATTATATAATGGAACAGAAAATCTCGAAAATATCTTTTCTTGAGTAATCTCACTGGAAAATATAAATATTTAAATTATTGAGAAGCGTAATTCATAATAATTTTTAAACAATAAGCAGGAACAAATATAACGATTAATGCTTTTAATTTAAAAAATGTAAAACTTAAAGAGTTTTGCATTTTTGTAAAAATTATTTAATAAACTTTAAGAAAATTCGCGCTTATCTTTGTTCCTCTCATGTTACATTAGTTTACTGAATCACAACAGTTCAAAATCATTGGTCCAGAACTACACGAGTGCTATTGTCCATAGACTTCGATGTTTTTTGTTACTTTAAGAAATTGAAAAAACGACACTTAAGTTGATTCTTCGATCTCCTAAATCATGTATCACACCACGCGAAGACTTCGAAGCTCATGCAGCGACTTCATGTATCATTCTTAACGAAGGGCCTTTGGTAGAATCAGGACTCGAATACAAGACAAGACTCGAACTCATGCCCTTAATAAGCGTGCTACCGCTGTCTTGTATTATCAATAATAAAATGTAAACAAAAGCGAAATGTGTGTAATAAATGTGTAAAAAAAATCTGACATAACTATTGTTACAGAGAGTTTTAAAATTAACGTGAAAAAAAAATGTTAGAATTTGCAAAGGCTTCTCGAAAAATGGCAAGAGACCAAAAGAACTTGCTTTGAAAAAAAAAAAGATCAGCCACCAGTGAGGATTTAACTCAAAAAACTTATGTATATGTAGTATATTCCAGCTCTCATAACATAACAGACATGTCTAATTGATATGGTTAGCTCAAAAACAGAATTGTTTGGCAATATTTCTTTCATTCACGAATCTTACTCAGAAATTTATCAATATTTTTCATGGAATTATATATACCATTGTCTTCAGGACTTGGATTTTTCAACAGTTTTTTATATGTATATAAATGTTATTGAAAACTCCCGCGTTCCGTTTTTGCATTCGTAACTGGAAAATGCGTCTGTAACCTTATAGGTATTTTTTGGTACTGTATCAAGAATATACTCATAATTTTAAAACTAAAAAATGCAATCCATTCATATTCAGTCAAACATTTATTAATCAATCAACTCCATCAATAATAATTTTAACTTTCAGTCCATTCCTCCGGTTTTTTTTTTTTTTTTTTTGTTTTTGTTTTTGTTTTTTTTCCTTATTGCATGAATTTTGATGAAGCATACTTTAGGAAATAACTCATTACAGGATGATTCGCTTCATTCAGAGTAAGTCAATGAATAGTTTACAACGGTGTTTCCTAATTACGAACACGTTTTCTGAACTATCCTGACCGTATGGACTCCCAGGATTTAAAATTAAATTCATATATATATATATATACATATTCGATATAACTCATTTCAGAGGCTAGGAGAGAGAAACTTTATCTGTTTGGGAAGTTAAAGAAAGAAAAGGGTTATTCAGATCACGAGGTTTTTAGGTATTATGTAGTGATCTTTAGGTATTCTACATGGAAACTGATTGTCTGGTAGGGATTGTCCCTTCTACTTCGAGCTTCAGAGTGTGACTTCCCATGTTCTGAGCTAATTTGATTATTGCCTACCAGACGCTCAGACTCCATATAAAATACCTAAGGATCCTTGAATCTATTACTATGAAATCTGTATAAAGCTTACTTTGACTGCCCTGAAGAAACAAACAGAAAAAAACTCTGTCACTTCGTTCTTAATTACTTGAACGGGTGAATGTGTGTTGTGTCCGCCGCTAATTCCGATGTATCTCCTTCCTCTCTTGTGTAATGTTAATAAATTCATAATTCTATTACTTAAAGTTTCCTTACTATGCCACGATAGAAGTACAAAACGTGTTCTAAATTCAATAGTTTTCAACGAACCGAATTAATAACAGTCGTAGTAGTACGTACATTCACACACACACACATACATACACACACACACACATACATACACCCACACCCACACACACATATATATATATATATATATATGTTATATGATATAAATAATAATATAATATGTAATATGGTTTAATATAAAGTATGATATAAAACTAATATTCTACAAAAGACGTATATGATAAACATATATATAAGCTAATAATAACTTGCCTAACTATTCAATTATTATAGAAATGTAACTATATTTAAAATGTAAAACTAAAACTAATAATTTGAAAAAACATTCAATTATTACATTAGTTTGAAAAATCAGGAACATTACTAAAATTTACAATATAGAAATCAAGACAAATAAGATTTTCTTAAAAAAAAGTGGTAAAGTAATTTAAAATGCTGTTTCTAGATTAAGACAGAAATTAATGACTGCAATAGTTTTACGGATAAAATCTTCCTCCTCTGCAAATTACTTTATTATATATTTATTAAAATCATAAAATGAAAACATCAAAGATCACCCCTCCAAAAGATGGAATTAATCAACAAAAATTATAAAGAAGGAATGTAAGCTTAAGTTAACAAATGGATTATTACCTAACAAAATAATCCACTAAACATGAAATGCAGACGTAACTGAGTTATTAACGTAACTCAATTACGTTATTGTAACTTTGAGTTTTTAAACCTTTACCGTCACCATTGAACTGTTCAAAATTTGTATTTTTCAAAATGGCTTTGTTTACATATATATTTTTTGCAACTTATTCTACTTGAGATGCTCTCTCTCTCTATCACACACATTAGTTCGAATAGTTTCAGAAAATGGAGAGTTATTATAAGCTTTATTAAACCTAAATTTTCTAAGAACATCAGTAAAAATGAGAACTTTATATTAAATTTTACATTTTCATCCTTCACATTAAATTTCTAAAAATGTTTTGATGACATCTGAAGCTGAGTGAACGTTAACTTAAGGATTCCTGATTACACATTGGTCATCCACTTCCACTGAAAAATTCCTTGATGCAATGTGTTTTACATCTAGAAAATTCTGTAATTCGAAATATACCACTGATGCTACCAAAGCTTTCGATGTTTAAAGACAAGTGTATTGGCAGAATCGGAACAAAATGTTGTAGCCTGAAATTGGCTTATACCCCCCCCCCCGGATATTTGGTCACTCTATCCATAATTGGTCCTTAAAAAGGAATATATTTAGCTATTTTCATAGTTTTGTTTCAATGTACTGAGGAAGTAACAGTTTTCTCAAATTTAGACAATGTTTCTTTTAAATGCTGACAAAGCATTTATTGCTGAAATGAACGCAAGAGAGTAAAAAACATAATTCGGAAGAGTCCTGCTGTGAGTTTCCTGTTACTTTAGAGCAATATCAATATGTCAAAGGTAAAGGTTACTTGTTATTTACTTTTTGAATCCATCTTACTCTCTCATCTTAATAAAAAGCTGGAATTAAGCATCGAAATTCTCTTCATTTTTAAATTTACGCAGAAAAAGAGGGGGGGGGAGGCACTACAGGGATACATAAATTGCTGCAAAGTCTGTTTTTCGATTATTTAATAAAAAATTGTGAGCAAAAATGTTCTTCGAATGTAAAATAAATACTTCTTACAAAATATACTTCAAATACATATCATATATTATAACTTATTAGAACATAATCTTCGAAGCATTCCTCCAAAATGTACTCTAAATGCAAAAACTTCTTCATTTAGTACTAAAATGAAAGAAAAAGATCGCTTGTTGTAACAAATAAAAAGCATACATTAAAGTAAAAAATATACAAACTTAATGAATATTTAATAAATTTTAATTATATTTTTAAATTTACATTAGTTCGCAGATTTTTTTTTTACGCATAAAAAATAAAATGTTTAAAACGAGAAACTCTTAAATTGGAATTTTTGTGACTTTGTTGATAAATTTCATGGGGTCCATGAATTTGTAAAAAGTAAGTTACAAAATGTTTCCCAAAATGTTAAATACATACATTTATACAGAGAGTTTGATATGCTTGTTGTAATGTTGTACTTGAGTACGAAAAAAAAATTGTTTTTAAGATAAAAAAAAATCAATTCACTTAAAATACTGAGGGATTAAAATAGAATTTCAATTAAAAATTTAAATTTTTCTATCTATTAATTTATTTAATTTCTTAAGTTATATGTAAACAGGAATAAAAAGTGTCATCAACAAATTAAATAATTTCCTCAAACAGCAGTAATTCCACAATTTTTGTCAAATGATATGATCCTCAACAAAATCCGAAGTACTTTCATCTTCTCTAGCGTTCCTTTCATCCCCCCCTTCTTTTTTTTAAAAAAAATATTTTATCAAGAAAATTTGATATTGCTATGAGTTGGAACGTAACAACATTCGCTATTTCCACAGTTAGGTAATGCACTGGGTCAAACATGCCAAAAATAGTAAATGTTTCTTTACATTCATGTATTTTCAAATTTTTTGTATACGTCTTATTTTTTCAATGAATGGTGGTGTTCACATAACGATTGTAAGTTTCGTAACATACTAGACATTTTTAAGGACTTTCTTTTAGCGATTTCGAGGTCATTTAGATTCATTCTACACCACGTACAAGTGAAGTACTCGAAAAAATAAAAAGCATTTCACGTAAAAAAAAAAAATGGTAATTTAAAAATACACGTTTCCGATTTCATGTCAGAGAGAGAGACAGTGGTATCGCTATTGTAAATAGTTTTAGTTCACCTATAGTGCAGGATTTCCTGCTGTTATTCGACTGCGTAAAATACCTACACGTGCAGGAGACAACGTCAAAAGAGAGGTGTGGCTGGGTGAATAATAATAAAAAAAGAAACAACAGTTGAGTATTTTCCCGCCTTTTTTTCTTCTGTTTGGCAACGGCGCTTGATGGATGGTACTAAGTGTATTTGGGTAACTTGTGCATAACTGTCTGGGTGACGGGAATTCATTAGATTTGGATGGGAAAATAACTAACTTGTCACACACATTCTAAATAATTTTCGGAAATGGTTGGGAAAATACATTTGATTCAATTTCGACATTGGTGGAAATGAATCGAATTTGTGGTTGCTTCTTTGACCTTAGAAGACATTTACAAATTTGGTTCGAATTATTTTGTTTGTGACGTACGGAAAAGTGGGGCATTTTGATTAGTGTATTAGTTAAGAATAAATAATTATTTGACGCAAATTAAAAAAAAAAAAAAAAAAAAAAAAAAAACGTCTTGAATTTTACGCATTGAAACGAAACGAATTTTTTATCGTTTGTTTTCTACTTGTCTTCTTTTTTGTTTCATAAAGAAATTTAGGGGAGTAGGGGGGGAAGGTACAGTCAAAATTATGAACTTTATTCATAAGAAAACTGGAATATTAATTTTTTTTTTTAACTGTAGCGACTCAAACGGAAAAAGAGGTAAATATTATTGTTATTAGCAAAACATATATTTCATCCCACTAGCTACGAAAATTATTCACATAAAATCACTCAATACATTATCTCGAAAATATGCTTAGCAACTTCGGCCTAAAAATGTTTAAGGCGACAGTATACCTTCATAACACAATTTATGGTCAAGCTATCGAATTCTTTTATTTTCAGTGTCATATAGAAATTCAGTCATTTTTGTTTAAAAATCTGTTTGAATAATATTACTTGATCATGAATTGCATTGACGGGAAAGGCTCCAAGAACGAGTTTTTTTCAACATTTTTCGTTACTACAAATGTTATACATCAATAAATATGAAATTATATATATATATATATATATATTTCAATTACCTATACATAGAATAGGTTATTCTTAAGATTTTACATTAAGTAGGAGATATTTTATATTGTAATGACTTTTAAAGGAAATTTCATTTGTCAGAACTCGAACTACCATAGCTTCCTACGTGAAGGTTATATCTCATCAAAATAACAATTCCTTGGGAAAGGTTATATTCTGTGCCTTTCAGTTCATATATATATATATATATAATCACTTCAGACCTATTTCTACTACATTCCCAAGGCAACCAACAAGTTTAAAAACACACACGAGTTGAAATGTACCGTGGGTGGCAATTGAAAATTGGAAGTGTGTGTATGGGGGTGTAATTTATTGACAGCAAAAGATAAAGGATGGGAGAAACAAGTATTAGGGAGTAGACACAAACAAAACTTAAAAATTTAACTGCAATTCCGTAAGTTTTCGACGCTTTCTGAGGGAATTTAAGCAGAGAAGTAAAAGTTGATAGTTTATACCAACTTTTAGTGTAAATACTGGAGTACAACTTTTTTTTTCCTTAAAATTTTGAGTAGCATTTACTATAAAACATAACTTTCATTAAAGGGACAATATTACACATGTATTACAACAATGTGGAAGTATTTCAAAAAATCGAAAAGAATCAGTGATAATTTCATTTTAAAAATACATAACTTAACAGCTAATAATGGTATTTAACCAAAATACTACTAGTGAACTTATTCAAAGGCATATTTATTAGCCAAAGAAAAATTAAAAAAAAAAAAAAAAAACTCTTATAGATAGCTTGTGCTGAATGACATGTAAGTAAAAGTTCAAAGTAACGCAATTGATTATATAATTGAAGGGAAAATCATGTACAATGTAAAATAAGTTTCTCAGACTCGCATGTTTAAATAGAGATTCTCTAAAATAATGTCTTTGTTTTCGAATGACACAGACATCCACACATTCATCCATCTTGGATGTTCTTCCTTCTCAACACATTCAACAATTCCTGCTCCAGCTGAGCTTCTCAGATAAAATTAAAATTGTACAAGAACTACTTTGAAATTCAAATATTTTTCAGGATTAAGAAACGATGTTCTTATTGTATTATTTTTATTTAAAGACAAGCCAAATTTCCCATTTTTATAGTTTTGATTACCTTTAAATTAAAAAAAAAATGAAGTTAATTAAGGAAAGTAAGATATTGATTCAGAAACATTTTGATAAGACATGTAAAAAAATATTACTGTGTTTATATAAAGGTAACCTATTTTTAACCATAAATAGATATTCGAGTTTAATTTTAATAAATGCTAAGACAATTCATAGTGATTATTTTCATTAATTTTACTATGTAAAATAGTACTATAAAGATATATAAAATTTTTTAATTAGAATTAAATAAAATTAATTAAATAAATTAGAATTAATTAAATAAAATTTTAATTCTAGAAATTTTAAATTTTTATAATTATTAGTAAAATAAAAGAATCTAAATGCAAACCTAAATAACATGCGTACACGGTTTTCTGCCGAGTCTAATAAAAAATACATTTTTAGATCACAATTCCAATGGTATTCCTTCGAAAACGATTACTTTTTGAAACCAAATCCAAATGTATTCTGTCATAAATGAATACTTTTTGAGGTCCTACTTTTTTCGATTGATTGAATATCGTTTAATCTGTTTTGAGATTTGACCAATTATAAAAGTATTCCTTCGAAAATGAATACTTTTTACAAGATTATATTTAGCTTGCTACGTTCGTATGTGTATATATCTTTCTAGTTACAAATTTTTTACTTCAATTTTAACCCACTTACTATAATACTAACGAATGAAAATTTTGTTTACAAGTATAGCTCCAATGACAATAAAATAATTACGGTATTCTCAAGCATTGACGAGACTTGAGGGGGGGGGGGGGCCTGAAGACCAAGACCTTTGAAATGAACAACATCCAATTGAGTTGAAATTTTGCACTCACATATAGCTCAAGTAATTGCTTTTTAAGGCTTAAATTTCCCGATTAAAAATAATTAAATAAATAAAAGTAAAAAAAAAAAAATTAAATTTTTATTTAACGATGAAATTAAAGGTATAAAGATAAATTTTTTTACTTGTAAAATAATTTATAATATATAAAAACTAAAGGTACTAATGCTTTTTTTGATCTCATATAGAAGAAGATATAGTACTTAATTTATGGATAATTACTTCAAATAAGCGTTTCAAAAGCTTTTATAAATTATATATTATTTTACAATTAAAAAAATTACTTTTGTTCCTTTTAGTCCATCTATAAATGAAAGCTTGTTCAAATATTTTTTACTTATATTTATCTAAAACTAAATATGTGCAATTAAATTATTTTTCTTATTTCAATTTTGGAATTCCATTAATATTGTTTTTATTCAGTAAACAAATTTAAATATAAGTTTCTCTGTAAATGAACTAAAGTAAGGAATATCTATCTTCTGCAAGAGGTCTAGTGGTCATGGCCAGCGGTTTTCGGCGAGTCGTGGGTTGGAGGTTTGGTGCCACTAAAGACTTGCCGTGTAGCCGAGGATGATGCACGTTAAATCTGTCGAGGCTCAAAATCCTCTCGTCGGTGTGGTGTGGAAGTTTGAAGAGTTAGGTGACAAACCTGGTGTCATCCTCGTCACTTGAGTGAGGTTCAAAATTACGAGTTTCGTCGCCAATAGCCTTCATGCAGCTTATAGTGTGACATTAATAAAACCAAACCATCTTCGGCAAATGGAATTATGGCTGGTACTATTATCACCGCTAGTTACATTTATGCATTGCAGCTGTGATAACTAGTGTTTTACGTCGGGTTATGTTATCTTTCGCTACACATAGAAAATTCTAAAAACATGATATGGAATAAACTAAACAAAGGTTATGTATGCGAAAATAACTGTGATTCATTATTTTTGATTCCTTTTTTTAGCAAAGTCAT
Organism: Nephila pilipes; assembly: GCA_019974015.1. NCBI lineage: Eukaryota > Metazoa > Arthropoda > Arachnida > Araneae > Nephilidae > Nephila > Nephila pilipes. Next base: position 542,982 of record BMAW01110928.1, on the reverse strand, counting down.
TGAAATTGATACCTTTACCCGTTAAAAAAATTCGTATTCCGCCGGAAAGCATTATGTTAGAAAACAAATAAATGATCAGAAAGATAAAAAGATTTCTTATGCATTAAAGAAAAAACAAAAAAACTTTTGAAATTTTACTTCAATAACGTAAATGTGTGGTAATAAATGAAAAAAATAATATTAAAAGAGGAGGAAAAACCGCATTACACATCAAAATATATATTTCTGATCATTAATGAGAGACGACTTTGGATGACAAATGTATTTTGAAGAGATTTACATAAAATGAGATTAAATCGGAAGCTCGACACGTGTTGGGGTGTCTTTAGAATGTTTAGCAAGTTTATTAGAGAAAAAAAGCTATTACAAACTTACATTCTTGCAGCTTGGTAACAAAAATGTATTCAAGGGATTTTTTTTAAAAAAATTAAAATAAACTTAAAACATTTAAATAAATAAATAAAATAGATAAATAATAAATGATTTAATAATAAAAGTTTGTACAATTTTCGTTATGTTATTAGTATATAAATAAAAGCTTATTAATAAAAATAAGGGAAATAATAATTAAGTCTATAGTTTCCTCCCCTCTCCCCTACTTCTCTTCATCATGTAAAGATTATTTTAAGAAATCTGTAGAAATAAATACCTTTGAAGACCCGAAAAAATTCCCCTTCTATCAATATCAGAAAAACTTCTTATTTAATAAAGAAGTTATATTATACACTGAAAACTAATTCATTAAAAAAATCTCGAAAATATGAAATCTCGAAAATATGCCATTGTTTCTATACAGCTAAGAAAATTTTAATCTCAGATTTTGAAGTTTATATTTAATCTCAAGTTATATCTTTGAAAATTTCAGGCGAACTGTATGACAAAAGAGGTCTTGCTATAAATTTAATTATGTACTTGTATGAATTAACTGATTCTTTCAACTTCATGGTTTCTTCAACGTAAAAGCAAAAAATATTTGTTTCTCTGCTGTTAATGTTGATTCGTTTGGTTTCAAAAAACCATAGATTGAGAGAAGATAGAGTTCAATCTACTGAGTTCTACAATGACGATTTTTGAAAGATCAAGAAACAATGGGAGAAATGTATAATTTTGGATGGTGAGACCACGGAAAGAGAGAATTCTTAAAAATAATAAATAAAAATCAAGTTTCTATCTTGATTATTTTTAGTAATATATAAAACTTCTCGATATACCCCGGGATAATACTTAAGACTTCCAATAGTAAGGACTATTTCAATCTACAGTTTCCTAAACCAAACAAATCAGCATTGATAGTTACAGTTTACAGCACTATATGCATAAGGATCAATTAATGTGCAAAATAAATTTTATCTAGATATCTCTACAAATTCTCAGTAATAACTAAAATATTACGATACCCCATTGCATGTCCAATAACTATTCGCATATAGATTGAGTTTTTAAATTTATTTCGGTCACAAGTTTAGAAAGTCCTATATTTTCTATAAAAATGTGACGTTAAAGCCAAACAACCGGCTACTGGCAACGAACCTCGTACTTCTGAGCCGTAGTCAAATGATGAGATTCATCATTCAAGGCTATCGTCTCAGTCCTATGAGCCTCCGTAAGCCAATGACTAAGATCTCAAGCATCGAACGAACCGAGTCATGGATTAGTGTCGCGAATCCATCAAAAACAATGCGCAAAATAAGGAGGGAGGGGAGTTACAATGCGTTAAATCGAAATGAAGCGTTTTAGTTCTCAATAGACGCAGCCTGAAATGAAAGTTTAATCTATGAGTTACCAGATCAGGTATTATTTGAGCGTGGTTGATATTAAGCAGTTTATAAACGGTAATCTTTCGGCTCATTTGCTCGAATGCGACTTTAATATAAATAAATTATGCATGTTACAAATGTAGTAGAGAAGAGAAAATCATAAAAAAATTTGCATTTCTATATCTGATGTGCGCTTTATACCAAATGTAGCCGAATATCGTAACATTTATCTCTGTGCTGATAAATTCCTATTTGTCTATATTTTATCAATTATTTTTATTTTTAAAACTCATATTTGCCTTTCTTTCAGTAAGAAGTAAAAATATGTTTTGAATCTTATACTATTGAATTGTTATTTTAATAGAAATTTATCGTAACACAATAAACATAAACTTTTTTTTTTGTTTCATTTATATCACAAAAACAGGATACGATAAATATTTTTTAAAGAGACATAATACTTTTCTACAAGTTTTATTATGTAACAGTAAATAATCGGACGACTACTCATACGAAACAGACAACATATTAAAAGATTCCTCATTTGATAGGGATGTAACTAGTAAATTTGTACTAGTGTTACACACAGGAGACCAGGGTACATCAGATTATAAAATATTAAATATCATCTCGAAATCTTTAATTTATGTGGATAACAATAGTTTAGACCTTAAATCTTTGAGTTTCCTTTGCACTTGATCCAACCTAACGAATTGCGGTTGATTAAAAAGCTTAAGTTGATTCCACAGTTCTATGTTTTACAGATGCATGCGAAAAATCGCCGAATTGGAAAGTGAAAATTATAGAATTGTGACATCATAAATTCAGATTTTATTTAAAGACATGTAAATTTTTGGGGATTTTGCACCCGGAAATAACGATTCTGTTTGAAATTTCCCACAAACCATATCCCATTAACTTAGAACCGGAAAGAGAACTTGGGGCTCAAGGTCAGGTGCGACTTCCTTATGAATTTAAATGCGACGTATTTTTTTTTCAATTTGATAATTACATTCTTATTTTTTAATTAATCAATAAATTAAATTTTATCTTATTTTTTAGTTAAAACTTTTGTAAATTACTATTGCCAATTAAATTGTAACTTAAATTCCATTATGATGTTACTTAAGATCTGTTTATAAGCAGTTACGATGATAGAATAATTTTGATGTGAGGGAAAAATTTCTTTTGTAAGTGAAGTACACAGATCCTTTTTCATCAATCAAATTCGCAATTTTTGTTCTTTTTTTTTAACCTTCAAGTTCTTTTCCCAATATTTTATGTGGCGATTTTTGTAGCATTGTTAAAAATTCCTAAGTTCTTTTCGTAAATTTGTAATTTTTCTCTTGGTGTGATATTGGTTTTATAACTTACTCGTGTTTTATTACAATAATAGTAAGTACTAACTTCTTAGCTTTGAATTTCATCTTACTTTGATTCTTGTCCGAACTCTTGTCCAATCAGTAACAGATTTCTTTTCATATCTTTTCCTTCATTAGTTTGTACTAATACTAGTGTATTTATACTTTTTACGATACACACACACACACACACACACACACACACACACACATATATATATATATATATATATATATATATGTCTATACTGAATTTCTTTTTGGAGAAGCATGTGTTATACTACCTCAAAAACCCCTTTTAATTAACTAAACAACTGAACAAAGACTAAACAAAATTATTTCGGAGAGCTCTCTTTTCTCTCTCTGCTATGTAAGTGGTCTGCGTGAGATTTATATATAACGCTAATAAAATATGACAAATAATTTTTAAAGATAGTAGTAATTTTCCAAAATAATCCTAACTGTGAACGAATAATTTAAAATGTGAAAGATTTCGAGTAAAACTTTAATTTTTTCAGACATGTTGGAGAAATGATAGGTATTGCTTATGTGGAATAAAGGTAAATTTAAACTGCAACCTGATATTCCCGATTATAGATATAATAAAGACTAGTATAACTTTTTTGCAAAACTTAGAAAAGGAAGAAATTATAACTCTAAATGTTATTAAAACGAAGGTAATGAATTGAGTTTTTTATTTTAACCCAAACTCAAGCAGACTCCTGAAATGTCTCCTTGGATTTCCGGTTTCTAGCCTTTAGTTTAATGCATGTAAAATGCATATTTAGCTCTTCTTTCGAAATCTGATGCTTTTTTTTTTTTTAAGTAGGATGGAATTTTTAAAATTTTAAAATTAAAATAAATGTTTAACAGAATCCTTACAAAATTTACATTTGTAAGCATATCTGCTAAAAAAATTCTTGAATGTGGCCTTATTAAAATCGAGTTAAATTAGTACTGTCGTATAAGATTGTGAATAACCAGCTTGCGGCCTTCTAAAATAAAAAGATTCCACGCCCTGTAGTTCGGATAAATGATAAATACTAATTTTTCATGCGTTGTATAATTAATACACATACGTCAATTAACTTCTGGTGCATTTAGACCTTGTCTGGCTCGTTACAAAATACTTGACTACTCCCAGCTGTTGCTACTCTTTTCTCCGCTGCTCCAAGAACAACTGCAATTTTGTAACATACGTAAGGGAAAACAACTTTCTCTTTCAATGTGAAATGACGCGCACCTTTTTACGTATCATTTGTTTGTTATTCAGTCGGAGGAGACGAACTCAAAAACTTTTGTCAGACAGTTAAAAAAAATGGGAATTCGCTGACCCAAGGGTTTTCCCCATTCCGTTGACCCCGATCTATCTGATTTAATTTGAACACGTTTCACCTCTGGAAAAAAAAGATGATGAAATTTCGATACCTTTCGAATGATTACAGACCGAAAACGGTGTTTCTGAAAACGTGCTGGACTGTACAAGACGTTGTGCAATTTTTCCTCTTCCCGCAAAATAGAGACGTATACAAAATGAATAAAGTTGAGTGGACAGACAAACCATGTTGGAAGATGGTTAACTCGAAAAGATGGCGTATCAGAATAATTCTATATAAAAATATTTACATTATAATTAAACATTTTAGAAAGTAATTTATCATTACGTATTTAAAGTACTGCTCCATTAATTACACTTTAATATCCGGTTTGAAATTTTTAAATCTGAATCGTATATATTACAAAAATAAATAGAATAAAAATAAGCTGTAAATATACCATTTGTGTTAGTTATTTCACATTATAGAGTACAAAAACAAATTTACAAATATTATTAACGGATTCTTCCTACACATGCGAGCCGAGCTCCTTGAGAGCAGTTCTGTTTACAAATGTATCTGCATCAAACACGCTACTCGTGATTCATTGGCGGTTATCAACTTTCATTCGGTTATTCGATGAGAGTTCTCTGTTCAGATCGGAACAGTGTTTTCTTTCTGCTCATGAGCTTCCAAGTTTCATCTGCCATTTTATTTTATGACCTAGGTGGTTGATGGATGATTCGTCCTTTTCCATGGATAGCTGGAAGTTTGCTGTGAAAATATTTTTAACTCGCAGCTCGCGAGCAGTTCGAATTGCGATGAGACTGATCTTGTAATTTTAGACTTCACGAAGGATCATCCAGATAATGAGGATAACTTTTAAGTTGGAAATTCTTTCACCTGACTTCCATATCACGCGTAGGCCTTATTTTGAAAACTGGAATTTCTAACGAAATTTCAAAATAGGTGTAATTGCTTACGTGTAATCGTAAAATCCTAGTTTAGACAATTAACAGTTAGCCGTATGCAAAAGTACCGAGTTCACTATCGTAAAATCTGTATTCTTCACCTTCCTAATCAGTTGGAACAAAATTAAGTTTTTCCTGTTTGGATTTTCTAGACCCAGTGTATCGAGGGCCCATGTCCTTCCATTGGCATGGTGGGGAAGTTTGGAGAGGGATGTGCCAGCTATGGTATCGCCCTCGTTACTTGATCAATGTTTAAAAGTACGAGGTCCGTCGCCAATAGTCTTGTGTTGCTTTTCAGTGTGACGCTAATAAACAGTTACAATCATATTTAGACCTAGCGTAGTTTATTTTTATTCTAGGTCATATAATAAATATTTTTAGATCGCTTTTCCCTTCAATTCTGTGTTTATTAATAACACATTTTATGTCTTTATAACTCCCCTCCCACCTTTTTTCCCTGCAATATAAATTTATTTTGCAATACATCAACTATTCTTGATATAGTTTTATAACGAACAAGATATATGGTACACTTTTACATGCTCTTGGCAAAGAAAAGATAAGCCAAAGGCACACTTTTGTCTTTTGATCTCTTCTTGAAAAGCATCCGATGTCCCTCCCTCTTTTAGGTGTTTTATAATGTTCTGGTTTTTCACCTGTTGGAATTGTCAATTTCTTTTTTTATTTACTGGGAATTTTTTCCATCCTTATATCTCTCTGCGAGGTGTAGTCAGCTGTTTTCCAAATTCCACTAAGAAAAAAAACCACAATCTTTTGAACAACTTGTTTTGATCGTTGAAAGGATTTAAACGCATGAAAACAACAAACTCATTTATTGCAGCCAAGTCAATTATATTGTTGAATAAACAAACAGGCTATTTCCTGGCTTTCCCATTGTATGTATACGCGACAGCTAATTTATTACTAGTATCAGTTCCACTTTAGTTCATTGTAACATAAAACTATATCTAGTTTTTCTCACCTTTTTCATTTTAAACTTATGTCTCATGGCACGTAATTGGAAGTAGAGTTATCGATATATTTTTTCCCAACGTATATAAAACAAGAGTCAAATCTGGTTGAAAATAAAATAATGAAGATAATATTTGTATCACGTGGCTTCTATTGAATATTATTTGAAATGCAGACCATGTAAAAATATTAACTTTATTATTGCTATAAAATATGAAAACAACAATGTATACAGTTTTTATTCAAGATCTTTTTAAATATTACATAAAGTCAGTCAACTATATATTTTTGTTCTCAAATTTATTTTTTTTTATTTCTAACGTAATTGGATACCTGAATACTTTCTTGTGATTCCAACCCCAAAACTATCTATCACGAAACTTGTTATTTTTCGCTGGAAGTACGTGCAATAGAATGCAACAGTGAAATGCGTGTCGTTTCTTATCAATAACAAACTAAATTCCATTTTCAATGGGTTCTATTTCATATAGGATTTTTTGAAATCAAATAGCCCGTAATTTGACAAGGAAGGAACCTCTATTCTTTCAGACCAAAATAGTTCTTTTACCTTCCTTAAAAACTATTCAAAAATAAAAATCTCAAATCAGCAATAATAGAAGACCCCCTCTGGCTCATTCATGATATAACAGGCAAATTCCGAGTTGTGTCCTTACTATTAGGGGAGATAAATATGTCCAAAACATCATTTGTGGAATTGCCAGTAGACTCACTTAGAAGTCTTACTTTTGACAAGAGACAAAAAAACTAATCTAACTTCACGTATTGTAATTTTTCCCTGGTCTCACCCAAGCACCTTTAAATTGTACTGGACTTGACAGAGAGAAGATATAATTATACCATCTCATCTCGTCTATGATTTCTTGAAGAATTTTGTTCACGGAGATTTGACCTAGCGTTCGACTAGATCACGTGGAATAAGTCACAACAGCACAATAACATAAATTATACGCTCTCGAAAAAAGTAGGCATGCAAAACAACTATGTATTCACCTACTTTACGAGAGATGTTCCGAAAGTAAGTCATTTTTTTTTTCACACGGAAAATTTACAGCCAGAAAAAAAATTAAACCATAGCATCATGAATAATACACCTTGCACTTTTCCCCATAAAGTCGCCACCAACATTAAGACATTTGTTGTAGCATGCAATCATTGTGAAGAAACCACTTTGGTGAACTTCGGTACCCTGCGATGCAAGACATTGGGGTACAGCCTGCTCAGTGTTGTTTTGGAAGTGATGTCCCGAGAGTGTGGCATTCGATGCAGGAACAGGTGAAAGTTCGTTGGCGCAAAATCGGGGCTGTAGGCCGGGTGATCCAATCCCTCCCATCTGAAGCAACGAATTTGATCTTGTGTCTGACACTGTTGCGCGCCTGTCCACTTACACCATGTCCTGTACTTTAGCAATGCTATTTTCATTCGTGAATGAGGAGGAACGCTCACTTCGACCTCCATCCTTCACACTCTACTTTCCTTCACTGAACATGCAGCACCAGCGTCCAACCATTTGATGATACATGACCTGCTCAAAATAGAACGTCTGAGGTGTTCATGGATGAAGGATGAAGGAAACACTAGTCCCACGTCCCTATTTATACCAGATAACAACACACACTTCTACTGCCGACTACGTTGTTAGTACATGTCTGTCTGTCATCGTGATTTCAACTCAAATAACCTCGGGCACACTGGTCTGAAGCTACTCACTCTTTTTCGTTGCTCTGTCCATGCATCATTCCTTCTCTGCTGATGCTATTCCGTTATTGAACTTGCAACGATGTGGATTATTTGGTGATTGTGTTTTTCACCTGGTGCACCATCTGTTCTTTCAAAAGAATGATGAAACTTACTTTCGGAGGACATCCCTCGTATTGAAACAAAATAAAAGCAAAAATGGAAGTAAGTAATGTAAATTCTAAGAACCACGTGTGAAAATTTTTATGGGGAACATTATGCATTGGATATTATTTGACGATGTCGTCATTGTCAAGGATTAAGTTATCTTATTAACCATATTCGGAATATATCTGTATGAAAGTGGTAAATGGCAAATTTTCGGAAAGTGGTAAATTTTTGAAATTTTACAAAATTGTAGTGCAAGGCGGTCTTCGCCTAATGTCAAAGAACCCGATCGAAACTTCGAACGCATTTCCAGGAAGAATATTACTCCAGTTTTTATATACGAGTAAGATTGCGACGTTGTAACACTTCATCAGTTTATGACGCAGTATTCTTAAGATTTAAGAATATTCCAAAAATACGACATTTTTCATGTGAATACGTGTACATTAGAGACCATTTAGCATTATAGTATAGAAGACGAAATATGGAACATATTTTAAATCACAAAAAGAAGAGATTGATTAGGAAAGAAATAGTAGTAGTATAAATTAAGGTGTTCTCTAAAGAGCAGATGTCTTCAAACTGGGTTCCTTGGAACTATGAAAGGGGTTCCGCAAGAGATCTTTATTTGCTCAATCAAAGAGCCAAAATTTTAGTAAAATTTTAATTTTTATAATTGATCTAATTTTTCGAGGCAGAAATAAATTTAAATAAATAACTGCTTGTAAAAATAAATTTAAATAAATATACTATGGATTAATAAAATCTTAAATTTCATAAAAGTCAAGTACTTCAAATATACTAATCGAACACACTAGGGCACATATTAGTCTCCATTCTTTGACTCAGGTAAAGAATCACCCATTTATTTGGCCACTTACTTCATTATTTTCAAGGTATAAAATAAAATTGAAGACACTCTTTTAAAATTGAGATTTTGGGCGGACTACATTTTGAAAGATAATATTGAATGCTTTCCTAATTTGTATAATATTTTAATAGATGGTAGCACTAATCCCAATAAAAATATAAAAATTAGTTTGGTCCAATATTTATCAGATCTTCAGAAATCATTTCTTGAATATTTCCCTGTTCAAATAGAAAAATTGAAAACAAATTGATCTATCGACCGACAATATGTATTTTTAGTGAAGTTAACAATATGTATTTTTTTGGATTGACATTAGCAAAGAATATCCTGAAATTGCCAAAAGAGCATTGAAACATCTAATGTCATATATTTCAACCTATGTACGCCGCGGTGGCGGTTTTCGTCGAGTCTCGGTTTCGACCCTTGATGCCACAAATAAAAGACCCACCGTGTAACTGAGAATGATGCACGTTAAATCTGTCGGGCCCCAAAGTTCTCCCGTTGGCGTGGTGGGAAGTTAGGAGAGAGGGGTGGTAGCTCAGATGTCGTCCTCGTCACTTGCCCGAGTTTCAAAATTACGAGGTCCGTCGCCAATAGCTCTTGTGTTTCTTCTAGTGCGACACTAATGAAACCAAACCAATCAACCTATGTATGCGAAAAATCTTCATCTTGTTCGTTGCGACAAAAACAAAATACAGAAACAGATTGGATGCTGACGGAGACATTAGAGCATATTTCAACAATTATTCCAGACGTAAAAATACTTTGCAATAAAAGAAAATCACAGCCAAGTCATTAAAAATTTTTCTTCTTATTAGTTCGTTGTGATTTGAAATATTGTTGCTTTAATTTATTAGAATATGTTTTTTTTTTAAAAAAAAAAAAAACATTAGCTATTTTACCATTTATTATCTTATTAAAATGTTTCTTCTGTGATAAAATAGAAATGTATTAATAATTTTGTAAATTTGAGTAGGATAAAGCTTTGATATCTTATTTTTTCTTCTCTTTGATCAAGAGGTTCCTTCAAGAAAATGATAAGCTCAAAGGGTTCCTTAAGGTTTAAAAGATTGAATACCTCTGCTCTAAAGGATAGCGAAATCAGAATATAAAATTAATTTTCGAGCGCTTTTTTTTTCTATCGAAAAAAAGTGTTCCAATTTCAGGTCCTATTCTTTAACATTGCACGAGAATAAATCGAAAGATTATATATATATATATATACATATACATAGTTTCTTTATTTACAGCTATCTTGTTAATGAATATTTTTCGATAAGACCTTGCACATTTTATTCTTTGGACTATTTGGACTACTGACATTTAAATGACGATTCCTTTTTAAAGTCGTCTCACTTTCTAAAGGCTTGATGATTATTATTTTCAAAAAGGAATATATTTTCCTTTACATACGTCATACAAATGCGTATCGATTCTCAAAATTCTTCACGTCTTTTCTCAAATTACAAACAATGAGGTTTAATACATCTCCAATACGTACTGTTTGGGTTATTTTTAACAATTTTTTTATTTATTTATTTGAAGGAAATCACGAAAACCGCCTTTTTGTTGTATTGAATGTGCACATGAATGTCACATTCATAGTGTATTTAGAATGTGATTGATTGGTTTTCCCAATGTCACACTGGATTCACACCAAGATTAATAGCGACGGACCCCGTAATTTTGAACCTCGATGAGTGAGCGAGTGAATGTAAAGGTTATTGGTGCAAGAGCCAGATGTGGCTATACTGCGCCAAACAAGATTTAACTGTTGTCTAGATGTGAAAAAATTGAAGAAAAGACAAGAATTTGCTGACAAGAAGGAGGGTCGAAAATAGAGAAGGATCTCTAGGGTATTTAAACCTCGGTCAAGTGACAAGGACGACACTTCAGCTGGCATCTTCCTCTCCTAATTTCCACACCACGCCACGCCAACTGGAAAGCTTTGAGTTTCTCAGATTAAACGTGTTTCAATCATGGCTATGTGGTGGGTCTTTAATGGTATCAAGGTTCGATCCTACGACTCGACGAAAACCACCGGCCACGAGTCCGCGACCATGACCACTAGGCTACCGCGGCCACATTTAGAATATGACAGGTGCTCTTGTTCTTTTTTCCCCTCCTTCCTGTGTTATTTTTTTGCATTTTACTTTTGAAACTGTGCTTTTCTATCCAATTTCCTATGTAGTGTTGATCTTTAATGCAGTAATATAACAAAAAAATGTATTATGGTCTTACCGAAAATACTTCTTGGGAATTGTTACAAATATGAAATGTAAGCCAAGTTTATTCTGATATCAACAAAAAAAATCCAATATATTTTTTCATAAGAGTTTTGCAAATGTATAAACAAGAACAAAATTTTTTACACATTTTTTTTCTCGTAGAAAAGTCGCTCATTGGACATAATTTTAAGTTTACAACTATTATAAGTATTTATATAAGAATTTCTTGGAGATAAATTTGATCTTCATGACCTAATACAATTTTTTAGTATTTAGCTTTCCAGTTCAAGTGGAGTTTTGTTTCCAAAGTTAATTTGTTGTTGACTAGTAATCATTATTTTTGAATTATTCGTTGCTATAACGTTTTACGTAATTTTATTGTTAGTATTTTTAGAAAATGTACTTTTGTTAAGTTTTAGATATACCATGAATGAAAATTATACTCATGTATATATACAGCATAGACAAAGAGCAATAACTTGAATTTCAAGCCAACTATTTAAGAGAAATTGTTAATAATCTCTTAATGAAGACGTGTTCTTCAAAATAAATACAAGAGTTTCTTCCATGTGTAGTTATATTTTGCTCCTTTTATTCATCATGAATGTCTACGAGATAGAAATCTCCGTCGGTAGATAAACATGTTTTTAATGTGTAGTTTGCTGTCTGAATTTTGAAGGGAAAAAAAGCTTCCATTTTCTATTCTGTCTCTTGACATACTGCATCATTGCTATTCATTTATCTTTTACATCTTTAATATCACGTTGAAATTTTTTAAATTTGTTTACCATTGCATTTTCTATGAATGCAAAGTTTTGATATTCGGTCCAAAAGAAACCGTAAAAAGTAAGTAATTTTCTCTTTCTCCTGTATCTGTTAGCAATTTAAATAAATAGATGTTAATTAGTTCGACACATACATTGCCTCAAGTGGAATGAATTGTAGATTAATTACGTAATTCTTTTTCTTTTGTTTTTATAATCAAACAGGTTTTTTAACCTAATTTGTTGTCAAAATTTTGCATTCATAATACACAAAAAAAACATGCCAGAGATCTAACATATTTTTTTAGCAAAAAAATACTTCACTAATCACTAAATTGTCGAATATTTGATTTCCTTTTAACTTAATAGTTAAAATTCTAAACTTTGTAAATGTTACATAAGAATCACAACAGCACAACTCGTGAATCATAACATGTAAAAGTAATAAAATCCAAAATGCAAGAAAAACTTCTAGATTTATTTGAATTTATAAAAGATCACGTGTATTTAAAATTAAATAATTTTAAATACACGTGAAAAAAGAAAAGAGGAAAAAAAACCTCATTAAGTTTAGACACATGTATACATTCCGATTTTTATTACACAGTTTTTGATATGCTCATCCACTATATTTTTAAAAAACTGTGTTAATACTTTTAGCATATTTGAGTCGACGTAAGATTACATCTGGTATTGGCTTGCCTTATATTTTGTTGAATCATCAATAAAAGCTTTGAAGTTTTTACTAAGTAAATTGAATTTCAACACCTATTCTAGCGTTTTTATAACGCATTGAAGTAGATTAGAACATGTTTTTTCGCATTTCGATTCATTTTTAGTTTTATAATTATAGAAAAAATAATTCGAAATAAAAACTAACGTTTTTAAAAACAACGTTTTTATATGGTGGCAAAGTTTATTAAAAAAAATATTAAAATATTAGTTAAAACTGGTCGCAAATATCTAAATATTGCATTGTTAGGCAAATAAGAACGGTTCCCAAAATTTCAGAGCTCTAGCTTGATGGGAAGTTGGTTAAATTAACAATAGACAATTTGATGACACACACACAGACACACACCAAGTGAAATACATAACAACGTTAAAACTAAAATAATTCGAGATAAAAACCAACATTTTTAAAAACAACGTTTTTATATGGTGGTAAAGTTTATTAAAAAGAATTATTGAAATATTAGTTAAAACTGGTCGCAAATATCTAAATATTGCATTGTTAGGCAAGTAAGAACGGTTCCCAAAATTTCAGAGCTCTAACTTGATGGGAAGTTGGTTAAATTAATGATAGAAAATTTGATGACACACTGATACGCACACACACAGACACACGCCAAGTGAAATACATAAAAACGTAAAAACTAACTAAAATTAATTAATTCATCCGGTAAATTAATGGTTGGAATGCAGCTTAACCCAACCACCCTTAGCGACAAGAATTATTTGGCAGTATTTTGCCAAATTTGGCTACCCTGTTCCGTTTCACGAATTTAACGCTGAGCCAAAAAAAAAGAAATCGCCAAGTTTGGTGCCAATTTTTGAAATCGCCAAGTTCGGGCTAAACTGCATTATTAAAGAAAATATTAGTTAAAACTTGTCGCAAATGTCTAAATATTGCATTGTTAGACGAGTACGAACGATTCCCAAAATTTCAAAGCTCTAGCTTGATGGGAAGTTGGTTAAATTAACGATCGAAAACTTGATGAAACACACACACACACTCACACACACACCAAGTGAAATTCAGAAAAACGTTGTAATAAGACGAAAATGCTGCGTTAGTTAAGTTATATAAAGTGCTACAAACGAGCAATTGAAGATTTTTAAAAGGGCCTCTAGGGGTCTTTTATATATCTTTAAAAGGGTCTATCTCGATTGTAAAACAATATGAAAAATACATTTTATTTCATTTAATTTGAAAATTTAAACAGATCCCAAAAAATGTTGGAAATGGAGAGATAAAAAAATCTGTGAAAAAAATTAAGGTTTTTATTTATTGAATGTGCAAATGCTTAGAAAAGGGAAGTTTGCGTGTTTCTAACTATGCCTAATTGTAGAAAATATCATTAAAATTATATCCATTATATTTTATCTTATTGATAATCCCAATCTTTATTTGTCAAACCTGCTTGTAAATCAACCTTCAATGAATCATGACAGATCGTCAAAAACTCGATCATCAATTTGTTTCTAAATAAACACAAATGATTATTTCCGTTTCTGATAAATTCTCTGTTGAAGATCCATTACTAAATAAGATTCTCATATTATAGTTTCTTTTATTGAAGAAACGGAAGAATAATTTTATCGTTTAAGTTACTCAGGCCGTTCTTTACAGGCCGTACTTCAAGCCATTGGAACAAAAATTATGTTACCCTGGTAGAGACTGCGGTGCTGATCATTTGGATTAGTGGAAGGAAATAAAGTTTGGCGATATCCTTACAATTACAATATGAGCTATTTTACAAATCAATGGAGGAAAAAAAAAATCAAAATTTAAGCCGAAAGTTTTGCATCGAGTATATTTCACTATTAAAGCATATATAAAGGGTGGCACCGTGCGAAAGAAAATTCTCCAATATGGCTCCCGATGATTGTCGCATATCTATTTACCATAGATTGTAACACAATACTTGATTGATTGTTTGATTTTATGGGATATAGAGCAACGAAGGCTATATTATCTCTAACACAATACTTATGAGTCTCCGTATTACCTTTTGGTTGATTGCTTATAATTTGCTCTTAGAAGCAAAACGAGATGTACTGGCAATGAGCCTCGTAATTTTGAATTCGGTCGAGTGACGAGGACGATACCAGAGCTGGCACCTATTCTCAAATTTCCATTCTTTCCGAACGTGAAGACTTTGGGTCCCGACAGATTTAACGTGCATCAGCCCCGCTATATGATGGATCTTAAGTTAAATCAAGACTCAAACCCAAGATTCCACGGAAACAATGCTGGCCATAAGCTTGCTTTAGTTTAGTTTAGTTTTAGTTTTTATTAACGTCGCACTAGAAGCAACACGAGGGCTATTGGCGACGGACTTCGTAATTTTGGACCACGGTCAAGTGACGAGGACGATATCTGAGCTGGCACCCCCCTCTCCTAACATCCGCACCAAGCCAACGGGAGGACTTTGGGCCCCGAACAGATTTAACGTGAATCAGCCCCGGCTACACGGAGGGTCATTGGTGGCGAAGGATCGAACCCGCGACTGAACGAAAACCGCCGGTCGTGGGTCCACGACCTTGACCACTAGGCTACCGCGGCCCGGCCATAACCTTGCAATCATTACCACTTGGCTGCCGCGGCCTCCCTGAACTACAATGTATGATATAAGTATTTTTAATTTGCATATTGTGTAATTAACAATCTTCATTTCCTGTATCAATAACCCGATTCTATTTCTTTTAATTCTTACCATTATCAAAATACAAATATTTTAATGAAAAAAAATTTTTTTTTTTTTATAAAGGCTGATTTTTAGACCGTAATCAGTCACTTTAGGTAATGTTCTCTGAAGGTATTTTTTTCTATTTTTATTTAATTTTTTTTTTTTTTTTTGAACTAGGAGTCCTTATTTTCTATCGAATCAGCCGCTGACTTTTTTTGCATACTGTGATAAAATTGTACATTGTATTGTGCAGAAGTATGCATACTTCAAGCAGCTTCCCAAATTATAACTGAAAAAAAAAAAAAAAACAGTATTGTTAAGAGTATGAATTCCGTTGGACACTGTTTCAAAGTAAGAGAGAAAGAGAGCAAATATTCTTGTCGAATTCTTGATAAGCTTAAATAAGAAAAATTCATGAACTTGGTGTGAGACTGTAGAATTTCCCCTCCGTATATACCTCTGAAATATAAACAGTTTTCATTAAGTTTATTATAATAAAATACACCAAAACTGAACAAAGGAAATATTTTACTTCTTTATAATTGTTCTTCGATCATTAACAGGATTTTTGATAATTCTGAACCGTGCTTGATTGAAAAGTAATAATTGTATGACCATAACTTTATCACTTGTTAAGCACTTTTCACATTCTTGTTTACCCGAAAGCTACATGCATCTTCTTTTAAACGCATTTGTTTCCTTTGTTCCCAGGTGACGTTGGTGTGCTGAGAATTGAAGAAGAGGGCCACTTGTAAGGAGGCGAGGTTGAAGCATCATCCTCGCGTCATCGTACTTCGCGACTCTCTTCCCAAAGATGGAAGAGCTCCTTAAGATACATCCCTTCAGTATGGACGATGAGGTGAATGTTGCCATCAAAACATGGTGTTTACAAGAATCATCGGAATTCTTCTTCGGCGAGTTTGCCCGACTAATTACACGTTGTGTAAGCGTGTGTAAAGGGATTGGAATTAGTCAAAGAGTGATTGATCGACTGTTTTATTAGCATCACACTGAGAAGCAACACGAAGACTTTATTCGAAGAACTTCAGAATTTTGAACCTTGGCCGAGTGACGAGGACGACACCTGAGCTGGCATTTTCCTTTCCAAACTTCTACACCTTGCCAGTGGGAGGATTTGGGACCTCGATCAGACGTAAAATGTATCAGCCCCGCTACACGTCCGGATTTTCGAAGTACCAAAGCTCAAACCCATAATTCAATGGAAACAACGTCAGCAGTGAGCTCGTGACCGTGACCACTAGGCTCCGAGGCCACATTAAAGACTAAATTATGCAGTCACAGAGAAGACGTTTGTAATTTTCAGTTACAAAAAGAATGATAAAACTGGGGTGTAAAAAAATGGGTAAAAAAGCCTTGGAGGCATTAGTTTCAAACAAACCTCGTAGAAATAATTGCAACAAGAAAAAAAAAAAAAAAGGCTTTGAAATGTAAATGTTCCATTTTCTTCCCCCCCCCCTTTTTGTATTTTAGTTTTGTTTTTATTAACGTCGCACTAGAAGCAACACGAGGGCTATTGGCGACGGACCTCGTAATTTTGAATCACTGTCAAGTGACGAGGACGATACCTGAGCTGGCACCCCTCTCTCCTAACATCCACACCACGCCAACGGGAGGACTTTGGGCCCCGAACAAATTTCACGTGCATCAGCCCCGGCTATACGGCGGGTCTTTGGCGGCCAAGGATCGAACCCGCGACTGAACGAAAACCGCCGGCCGCTAGTCCACGACCTTGACCACTAGGCTACCTCGGCCCTTTGTATTCGGTAACAACAAAACAAACACAATAGCTTAGATTGGGGAGAGTAATAAAAACACTTGATAATACGAGTTTGCCAAAGTGTGTCGAATGATAGAGATTCTCGTAAAGTTTAGTAATTGCTGATTTTTCCCCCTTATATAATTGTGGTTGCTGAAATTTTTAGTATAAAGTATATTACAAGTAATTATTAGGTATAATTATTCGAACCAATAAAAAACAATCACATAAATCACCTTTGATCAAAAGTGTTATATTCATTAAAATATTTTATATTCGGATTTATATTGCATTTAATAATTTTACAAAAGAACGGTAAAAAAAAGGAGAATTTTAACGTTTTCAACTGGTCAGAGCCACTTTTTCTGTTGGTGTGTTCTAAAATGCAAAATTTTCATATAACTTGAATTGTTCTTGCATATCTTGTATTTCACTGGGGAAAAAAAGATACCAATAAAGAGATTAAGAGAAATAAAATTTTATATCTAACTATTCAAACACATTAGTTGTGCGATTTAAAAGGGAAAAACAAATACAATAATACCCCTTACTAAGGGACATCATTCCATCCAACATTTTGTCCTTTAAATAGATGTATGTTTTAATAAGAGGTAAAACATGTACGATTTTTTTCCCCAGAGACCAACAAAAATATCTTTATATGAAGGTGTCCCTTACAAGAAGTACTACTGCAATTTTTTTTTTTTTTTTACTTAATAAGGAACATCTCTATTTAAGGGACAAAATATTTCGTCTAGTTGGGAAGTACTACTCTATATGTGACGATACGAAATTCGTAACAATTTTTATGTGGTATATATTAATAAGCATATATGAGTCAAGAAATTCAAAAGCTCTTACTTTCTTATAAAATTAACCATACTAAACGATAACTTTAAAGCGCATCATTTTTTTAACACGTGTGAATACTTTTTATTACTCATTGACTTTCTCAACAGTTCAGAATTTATCGACGTTTAATGGAAAACCATTTTTAGCAAAATAGTGTTTTTTGGTTACTATCATCAACTTTCACATTTACAAATCAATTATCATCATCGTTTATTTCTTCATCTGCTTAGAGAAAAACTATGAGTCAATTAAATGAATTAGAAACAGTATGGTAGATTGTTATATTCTAACATTTCCGGTCTTCGCCGGAACATACTCAAAATGAGTCACTACGATGTGTTAACTCATTGATGTTATGAATAATAATATGAATCTGTTCATTTTAATTGACTCTATTGTGAAAAAAAAATACATCATTACTCGTGATTGTACCTTTTTTGGAATTTTTTTTATTTTCTGATGAAAAGCGATACTAATATATACACGTAACTGTTTTTCCGGAATTTTTCGCTTTCTCAACACACATTCGGGAATTCCTGAATTGATATTAATCATTTTTTTGGATTCTAGATCTTCTTTCGAAAAGTTTCGTGAACTTTTAAAAGTGAAAATGGTTTCATAAAAATTCATTTTAGTACGGTTCAAAAGTCACAAAAAAAAAAAGAAAAAAAATCCTGCCAAATGATTATGTTAGGGTGCTTTAATAATTTGCCACCCGAGGGGAATTTGTTTTAGGTGGATCATTTTTGGCGAACTACTTTTCAATTTTTTTATCGTTTACTTCAGTTTTAATTACATTTAGCTTAGATATATTCAAGTTAATAATTTCTCGTTTCCTTTAATTTTAATATCGGAAGAATTTACTATTGTTCATTTCTCGATATTTCATCGTTTATTTTAATTCTTATACTTAATTGAGTAATTTAATAACTATTATAAAAAAAAAGTTCACCTTCAGTGGCTAAATCTGTCATTTGCAAAACTTTGCGTATAACTTTTTTTTTAATTTGACCTTTTCATTATGAATTCATTTATTCGATGTAGTGCAAAAACAACAATGAATTGAATTTTGCGGTAATTACTATGAAAATGCTTTTATAGAGTCTATGAAGATGGGCTAGTCGCGATTTTCTCTTTACTAACCCCGGGGACTTTTTGGTAATCTGAATTGCGTAAAAATTACAATTTCTTCCCGACCCTACGGAAATGTGATTAGATAAACTAGATGAAGATAAGAAGTGTGTGAATTGAATTAGAGCTAGTGATATATAAGAGAAATATAATTGAATGAAAAGAGAAGGTTGATAGAGGTTAGCGATAGCTTAATAGATTTTTGTAAATTGGATTTAAGCAACGTAATTAATCTATGGGCTTGAAAAGCCATCTAATTGAAGTACTAAGATTCGATACTCTGGTTATGGAGAAGTATTTAAATGAGAACGAGGGATTTTTAAGCTAAGATTTTACTATTTGATTATAAACTAGCATTGACCGAGTTAAGAGGAATTCGAGAGTTAATGACCTTATATATTCCTTGATAATAAATAAATTATTTGGTCCTGCTTCTTACGCATACTCTTTACACTAATCTTCTGTTGGAGTTTTGTAATTATTAACCATTTAATTAGAATGAAAGACGGCGGAGGAATTAAATAATGAAGGAAACACATCATCAGTCCTTTAATTCAAATTTATCTTCCATCATTACTTTTTAAAAAGAAATAATTATCTTAGGCTTACAGAAATAGAGGATGAGTTAAAGGCCTTTTTTTCATTGTTTTGACCGTTAAAAAGTATGATATCATTTGGAAATTATAAATTCTTAAACGATGAACGTTCGGCGTATGGCGATTTTTCGAATCCGTGGAGGAGGAGAGAATTGTATGACCTTGAAATGCCAGCGGCGTTTCGACCCCTGTTCTAGTGGATCCGTACAAAAGTTGACCGGTCGCTTTTTGCTGCGCCTTTATCAACCAAGCTGAAAAAGACGTCTCATTTCGGGCTGGTTAATAAGCGTTTTAACTTTTGGAGTTGTTGTTGAAGAAAGTCACTGCATACTCTCTATGCGGCGACCACACTTAGTAAATTCATTAGGGGTTCCCCTTACATCTGGACAAGATCCACATTGAAGACAACTGGACTCGCGAGAATGGGCAAGCAACATTTCTGTTTCTCATGAACTTTGATTATTAAGAATCCGATTATCCTGGGAACCAAGAACACCCCTTCATCAGCTGTCTATATAGAAGGTGTCAATTCCTGCCCCGGTTGGAGTTCTCGGGACTAACAGCTAGTTTATTACTTTCAGCTATCCAACCAAAACAAAGAATCATATCCCGTGGTGGGTCACCACTTTGGCTGGTTAGTTCCCTTAGGTTGTTATAAATGATATGATACCTAGACACTATTTTTACATTATTTTTATTACAGTTATCTTAAAATATTTTAGTTGATATTTACAAGGTAAAGTGCTTGACGCACTTTCATTTTCTATGCATTTTGAGGTGCTCGTCGCAAGTTAATAAAGTATTTCAAAGTTCTCGGACACGACGTTTTAATCGAGCATTTTGTAGAGCTCTTATTATACTTCCTCTTCGGAAACTTTGGGTAGAATGAAAATGACCGCTCTACTTCCAAAAACACGGAACATAATTCTTTGTTTTGGTTGGATAGATGAAAGTAATAAGCTAACTATTTGTCCCGAGAACTCCAACCGGGGCAGGAATTGACACCTGCTAAACTGGATATCTGATGAGGGGATGTTTTGGTTCCCAGGAGAATCGGATTCTTAAAAATTAAAGTTCGTGAGAAACAGAAATGGTGCTTGTCCTTTCTATGAGTCCAGATGTCTTTGATGAGGCCTTGTCCGGATGTAAGGGGGACCACTAACGAACTCGCTAAATGTGGTCGCCACAAGCGTAATGCCATTCTTTATATCTACGATACATTTAGCTCATAATAACATCGCATATCTCAAAATGTGAATCTAACTCAAAAACAGTCTTTCAAATAATATGTGTACAATATTAAAGACGAAAAAGAGCTACGAAAAATTGTATAATTATTTTGTTTCGAATTCCAATTATAAAATTAGGAATACAAATATAAAGTACGAAGATTAATAGTAATGCCTCCGTGTCAATAACGGGCTTGTATTTGTAACCTGATTCTCAAAATTCTTGTTGTATCTGAAAGCTGTATTTATTCTTTATTTAATTCGTTATTCACTTCCATCTCCTTTCGCGTACTCGAGTCAATGTTTGACTAGTCGGGCGAAACTATCGAAGAAGAATTCATGTGGTTGATGTCAATTCTGAACTTTAACGACAACTTTCACATCGTCATTAGAACAAAAGTTGTGCCCTTAAAGGGGCTCATTAATCTTTTGGACAATACAAAAATCTCAAGGTGCAGCGTCGGGACTGGATAGGCTCAGAAACTAGTTGAAATGTCGCTGTTTCTATCTCTTCTGTATGAGGATTGCCCTCTTTATCAGTTATGAATACACGAAAGTCACCAGAGAAACAAATGTATTATATAGGTGATTCATATAATACGATAATTATATATATATATATATATATATATATATATATATGAGAATAGGGTAGCAAATAATAAAGCAATAGTCATGCAGGTAGTATTTTTCAATCAAGCCTCGTATACGAAACATCTTATCCGGTAAAAGTAATAACTGACAAAAAGAAATTGGACTCAGCGACCAAAAGTTGGGGACAATGAATATAGGTCATCACATTTGATTGTTCCTCTCTTTTATTTGAGATCTCTCCCTCCTGAAATTTTTAAATACTTCTTGTAGAAAATTCTATCTTTATATATATATATATATATATATCCCTTCCTATATATATATATATATATATATATATATATATATATATATTCCCCTCCCTTCCCAAACACGCATAACTGCATTTATTATTTAATTATTTCATTACATAAAATCAAAGAATGATATTACAAATATGAATTTAAAAGTTAAGGCTTTAGATGTCTCCCGAAAAACTTCTCTTCCCCATTCAAAGTCTATGAAACAATTATCTTCTATAAAACCTATCACCGAAATAATAATAAAAAATAACAGAAGTCGTTGTTCTAAAGCAGCAAAAATGCAGAGAGATCTTCCTAAATGTATAAACTGTTTCACAGTCAAACTGCTTCAGATGCCTTTGACTCCAGAAGACGAGTTCAAACGCAAAAAGGACAATGCATAGAAAAGTGCGCGAAATCTTACAGACTATTTATGATTACGCATGCAGTAAAATAGAATGTAAATTCACATTCACATCTTTTAAGATGTAGAATAATTAGTATTTATATATTCTTAAAGAAAACATGTTTTTATTTAATAATAAAACTAAGAAATATCTCCTCTCTGAGTATAGCTGTCTAATCTCTATTTGTCATCCCGAATCCAGTGTCGCACATGCGCATGTGTATTGATAGAGGCACTTACGTAATCCGATTACCATATCTAGATTACAGACTAATATAACATTATAACTAACTCCCTTTCTTGTTTTCATTACTAATTTTATTAATCATAAACATTAATGATACACGGAATCTTGGACATTCAATTCTGAGCACAACACAACGCAAATGTATTTATAAATACGAGAAATATAACCGCTATGTTTAAGATGATCATCCAAATATTTGGAAATATATACAAGTTTTATAACTATAAGAAGCTTTCTAACGTTCAACAGTCCTTATGGACTTCACATGGACGCTACTTGATTCAAACAACTCAACTTCCAAGTATGCAAAACAGAGTTCATGTATGAATTGAAGTGTAGTAAGAAAAAGAAAGAGACGGAGAAAGATAGGAAAGGAAAAAAAAAAAAAGATTATTGTAATTGGAAGGATGCTAGTGTGGTGTACGCGGAAGTCTTCTCTGGTGTGTACACTTGATTTGATGAGATTAGGACCCAAAGATATCGCTGGGACTGAATACTTGAAGAATGTACTCGCATCGTATTCCAGGAAGAGTATCCTTTGATAGATTACAGAAGTTGCTACAGCTAGCGGATAGAGACATTAAATTGTTGGACAGCATCCCCCTTATATTAAAAGATCAATAAAATATTTTTGAAAATAATTGACAGTTTTTTTTATTTGTGATTTTGTATGCGATTAAACTTTATTTGAAACTTACTTTTGTATGTGATTAAACTTTATTTGAAATTTAAATTTTGTGATTTGAGTAACTTTGAGATGACAAACGAGACGGGTAATAGGATATCGTCACAGTTTTGAAACAGGAAGACAGAGTAACAGAAACAAAATTAGCGTCTCGACTCCTCGGTCAGCCTCAGCAACAACAACGACAAAATGGTAAGGTCTCTGAGATGAAAAATCGAATTAAAAGTAACGCTGAAGATTTCGAAAATCACAGATGGGAGTAATATCTCCGCAGGGTCGCTCAAAATTTTCTCTACTCTAAGTGTAGCAAATCATGTTGCTCTGATGACATGTATAAAGTTGAAAATGTTCGCTTAAAAATTGCAATTTTCAAAATATTTTGCATAAATTTAATGTTTTTCCTTCTTTTAGACATAACTTTTTTTTTTTTTTTTTTTTCAAAATGCTAAACGAAAATATTGGTTGATTTTTCACATTTGTACTCCTCATTGCGCTTGGTTGCCCAGCGCTGAAATGTAACGCACTGAATTTGTTCTCG
Organism: Nephila pilipes; assembly: GCA_019974015.1. NCBI lineage: Eukaryota > Metazoa > Arthropoda > Arachnida > Araneae > Nephilidae > Nephila > Nephila pilipes. The sequence goes on along the minus strand of BMAW01110928.1, from coordinate 519,130 downwards.
GTAGAATCTTCCTTACTTGCACTTGATTGACAAAGTAGAGGATCTGCGAAGTACGTTTATCTCCAAATAAATCATTTAAGTGATTAATGCAATGTTAAAAACTCAACAATCAGCTCCAGATCTGATTTTTAAATGAAATATAAGGGTTCATATCATTAATTCATAATACGAAACAATCCAATTTTGACCTTTTTCAGAACTTTCATTAAAAATATAAATTTACGTAAATATTTGAAAAATTCTTGGATTTCTAAGGAATTTTATTTGAAATAACATTTTTTTTTACCCGTGGTCGAACTAACTGAAAAGAATTAACAGCTGCGAGATCGACTTCCTGATCGGAATTACATTTGAAAAAAAGAATAAAGTTTCTTGAAGACTCTGATTAGGAATTCACTTGTAGCTGAAGAGTTTTTGAATAATTTGCTGGTAGTTACCTGCATTTGCAGAAAAATCATAGATGGAATTCTAAACTTCTATTAATTTGTAAAAGTTTATCAAGCATTTCTAAAATAATGGTTTCCAAATAGGGAAAGATTGAATAAAAACGTCGGTTATCAATCAAAATTAGATAGTTTCAGGATATATAAATGTTATCTTTTATATCAGATAAAAATGATCAAAACAGGCGAATCAAATAACACACGTCAATTATGTCACTTGACATTGCTATTAAAGCACGAGAAAATAAAAACAAATTATTAAAAATGGTTATTAAAAAGAACTGCCGTTTAAAAAATTTATAATAAGTTTTTTAATTTGCTGATATGAATTAGTCTTGAAATATACACCCCGATTAATTGAAATGAGATTCCTTCTTGTCGTAACAGGAGGGGGAGGGAAATAATAACATTTTTTACAAGCGAACCATACTGTACAGTTCAATGAAGAGTCCAAAAGAATTCCAGAGATCCTAAATCTGAGAACTATTTCATATTGTGTCTCTATCCGATGCAAAATACAATATCTCATAATCAAAGGAAGAAAAGATTTAAGATTTAAGATTAAGTGAGTTATAAGACTTCCTATTTCTGAAGGAATCTTAGGTTTAAGTTATCAACATTTTCTCAATCTGGTATCACCATTTCTTCAGATTATTAGATCCAATGTGGAATAAATGTTCCAGACAAATTGAAATAACACTTAGTAAAAAAAAAAAAGTCAGTGCCCATCAAATTTTTTTTATACCGTTGCTCACTTACAATTACTGTTAAACTTACGCGGAACATTTTAGGTTTTAATGATAAAAAATAATAATAAAGAACAACTATTTATCAGATAATTAATTTTTTAACATAAATAAAAACTTTCATAATATGCAATAAAATATAATTAAAATGATCTTTCTGCTACAAAGATAAATTAAATTAAAAGATAAGCAAGATTTTTGGTAAAATTATATAAATAATAGAAATATATTATGTGGGCATAATAGAAATATATTAATGCACACAATACGTGTATTTTTTCTAAAACATGTACATTTTTATTGCATAATATCTTTATTACAGTTAATTATATGCTAATATAATTAATTTATATAAAAGGTGTTTAATTTTTACAGTGTGCACCTATTATACCTTAAATTTTTTTCTAAAAAAATTATTTAATTAGTGACCGTTAAGAATTACTCGAAAAATGCATTTGAATAGATTTTTGATTGTGTTACGTATTTTTAATGATTCCTAAGTTTTTTTTTTTTGAAAGGGGGTATTTAATAAATGGCATTCATTATTTTTCGCGACACACCCTATAATCTTTTCACTGCCCACAGTCTCTTAAACACTGAGTGAAAGTTGTTTTTTTTTTAAAAGATGATGCAAAATGGTAATGAATATGTTCTCTGACTTTTTCGTGCAACTTCGTTGGGTTTTACCATGTTTCTACTAACTGCTAAGAAATTTGCATAGACTTTGAATGATGCAATTTAATTTAGAAGGAATGCACAATTTCATTCAATTCGTTTCACTGTCTTTTTGAGAACATACTATTCTTTATTTAATTTAGAAGAGCATGAAAAAAGAATTCAGATTAGAAGCTCGCATTTCTTACAAACATGCATGCTGTGAACTCAAAATTATGAAAAGCCTTTTTATTCTTTCTCATACTTTTACTTTCCTTTCAATAATAGTGACTTAGCTTAATTTTTTTGAGTTGTTCTACAATTCAAAATTTATTATACTGATAAGAACAAAACGCTGCAGATAAATTTTTTCGATTCTTTTATTGGTGTCGAATCACGAGAACTTTTTGATACGAACCTGTCTTAAACTTCCTGAATACTTTTTTTACTATAAAGGGCTAGACGTCTTTTGTACATTGATAAAGGCAGATAAGTAATTTTAGTGCTGGCGCGTGAAAGTCGCAAAAATGTTCCAAAATGGCTAAGATAACGTTACAAAACGCGTAGATGATAAACTGCGGGTACACTTCGTTATCTTTTTGTCTCGTAAAAAATTAGCGAAAGAAACCTGAATGGCTACATCATTGTTTGATTACAAAAAGAAAAGAAAAACAGAGAAAGAAGATTAGAAAGTTGAAAGGGGAAAAAAAATGCATGATGCGATTAGCATCAAAGTTACAGATTTTTAAATAGACATTTGTTCATGAAAAAGATTAAGTTATTTAAAGAATAGAATTTGAATCCTATTTCATTCAGGCTCTTTTTTAGGAAAATAAAATTACAATAATATGTAATTAATTATCCTGCTTCAGATCTGAATTGCATTTAAATTGCATATTTATGTTACGCAAAATAATTCATTGTATGAAAGTGAAAATTAATTGCCAAATTGAATAAATGATACAAACTTTTTAACTGTTTATTCATAAAAATAAATGAATTCTATTAAAATAGTTAAAGGTTACATGAGAGTGATAATATTGAACGATTTTTGATAAAATTAATATTTGACACATTTTATCCATCGTTACTAACATAAATTCAATTTTCCTGATTTTGGCAAATTTTAAATCTCAATTGCTTAACAATAATATTTAAATTGCTTTTAATAACGGTTTTTCATTATTTTGTTAGAATAATTCTTTTATTTCACCCTTTTTGTGCTCCAATACGGCAACAACAAAAAAAAGCAAACGATATTATTTTATTTATAAACAGGAATTTTTATGCGTATCTATTTGAAATAATACTGAAAATTATTGATTACCTGATTTTTTTTTTTTTAATTTTATCATTTGCAAAAAATTTAAAAACTTAAATTCAAAGCAAATTTCATTTAATATCATTTCACCGATTGATCGTCTGAGTTGGTCTAAAAAAAGCTACGATATCTTATAAGTAAGCTTTTATTTTAAATTTTTAAAAATTAATCAATTTTTAACTGATAGTTGATAATAATAGATATCTCAGCATGCGATATCTGTTATTTGAATTAAAAACATACTTAATCCTATGATACATTAATAGTTTTTCTTCTCTCTCTCTTTAGTTATATTTTTATTAGAAACTAAAAAAAAATTTGTTAATAGATCATTCCATAACACTTGGGGCCATAGAATTTTTCAAAATAAGCAATAATAGAACAGTTTAGTGAAACGTAATAACACGTATTGACGTCAGTGGATATGTTCGTATGAAAGTCCAGTGTTCCTCACGGAAATATTAATTCGAAAAGAGATTTTTAAATAACTATTCACACGGATGCACTATTTACTTCCTCGGCAGATTCTTCCAAATATTCTATTTTAGGCATCTCGAATTGACGTTGTTGTATTTTCTCCTGCGCTCGTCGAACAATAGAATGTTCTTGACACCGGGCAATTTTTTTTTTCTCCTTGCGAACAGAAAGTGAGATCATTTGGTCACGAATATCCATTTTATCACTGCATTTTATTGTTCCCTCGCTTCGCAAATTGAGGTCCATTACCAGCTGTCTAAAGATTGTGACGCAAAAGAAACCTGGAGCGTTGCCATTTCTTTCTGGAGAAATATGTAAATAAACGGATGTGAATTGACTACGTTAATTTATTGTATTGTCATTATGGGGATTTTCGATCGTAAATATCACACGGAGACTTGGGCAGAGAATTAACATTGTTTATATAGTAAGTCTACACGACAGTTTTTCTTAGATGCTTTCAGACGGGATTTCCCTAGAGTGAATCGATTAATCGATATAAGTTACTGTTTACTTAAGTATACGGCAAAAGGCCGAGATTGGAAAATCCCAGAAAGTCGATGTCAGAATGTTTGCTTTGCAGTGCTTTTGTCAATAGTAATGTATATGTGGCTGTCACATCTGTGTTTGTATTTTCAGAGACTCAAAAATAAATGAAAAAATCAAAAGAAGTAATATAAAAGCATTTTAAAACGAAAAAATAATAATTGGTATTGAATGGAGTATTTTATATATTTTAATGAAAATAAAATGGATTTATAATTAACGTAAAGTTATTTTTATGTCTATAATAAATCTCAACGATTAAAACTTAGATTTTAATTTCGAATTGTGATAAAATATTAAATTTAATGAGCAAAATGAACACGAAAAAAAGGAAAAGTAATTAAATTTAATACAAAATTAACTTTAACAAACACCGTCAAGTAATCCACTTAAAGTTATCTCGTTTAAAAACAAGTGAAACCTTATTTTCATTCATTTTATGATGTTTTTCGTCACAGTTAAAAACATCCATTTTCTTTCAACGTATTATTTTCATGATACTTAAGAAGTATTTTGTATCATTATCAAAAAGTATAGCGTTTTTGTTGTTAATTTTACTGCGTACAAATATATTAATTGTAATTTTAAAATACTATAGTTATTTATTATTCTAGTTTTGTCATTACCTTTCAACATGTCTAAAATACACATGAACAAGCGCTATGTATTAGTGGAATTAATTACATATTTTCTTTAAAATTAACTCTCTCTCTCTCTCTCTCTCTTTCTCTAACCTTACTATTAATCAGCTGATCAATTTATTTATGAATGACTGAAAACAAAGACATAAGTTGCGAACATGAAATAAGTAAGTTTTCTCCTCTATCTGTTGTGACCGCGGTAGCTTAGTGGTCATTGTTTCTGACTCGTGGTAGGCGGTTTTCGTTGAGTCGCGGGTTCGTGCATTGACCACTATGGATCCGCGGTATAGCCGGGGCTGATGCACGTTTAATCTGTCGGGACCCAAAGCCCTCCCGTTGGCGTGGTGTGGAAGGTAGGAGAAGAGGATTCCAGCTCAGGTGTCGTCCTCGTCACTTGACCGAGGTTCTAAAATTACGAGGTCCGTCGCCAATATAGCCCTCGTGTTGCTTCTAGTGCGACGTTATTAAATCCAAGCCAAACCTTCTATCTGTTATGGTAGAAAACTATCCAAAGACGTGGAACATCATCACGCTATTGAAATGCTGGCGCTGAGCAAACGAAAGAATGAGACAATAACATGAAAATTCAAATTATTTCTGAACGGGAATACTAATTGGAGAGAGAGGAATGTAAAGGCCTTCATATCTAAAAATGTATACTTCTAAAATTTAGATGGTAATATTTAAACAATTTTTTTTTTTTTAATTTGATCACATATTTACTTCAAATATTTGTCATAAAGTACGAATTAATACAATACATTTTAATGGGAAAATGTAAAGAATAATCCCCTTTTTCATGAAATAACTACTGTGAATTCAACCCTAACTTTCGTTACTTAAAAATAAGTATAAAACTCATTTTTCTTAAAAAAATATATATGTGACATATTTATTCCATTCCTATTATATTTCTTTCTTGCTTATCTTTGCAACAATTGAGATTTGTTTCCTTGAAAGTTTACTCAAGTTTGCAAAAATTAAGTTTTCACAATAATACATGATAATCATACACACTACTAAGTTGGAAAATAAACTGTGTTGCTCAACCTGTTAAAATTCAACAGTGAGGCCATATTTTTTATTATCAATCTTAGCTTATTTCATTTTTCAAAGCTTTTTTTTTTCCTTGCGTCATAGAAAGCTTTCATATCTTCATAATTACGAAAGTGTTATATATTTTCCTTCAAAATTCCAAAAAAATATAAGTGATGATAACTTTGATGGTTAGAACGTATATATTCCGGTAATTTTAGTTGCTCGTTTTAAGACGCGCATTTCATCATAATAGTATATCGGAATATTGATAAAAATATAAGAAATTGAAGGAAAAAATTAATTAGTTATGATACGGATTTTTTTCAAACCAGTCATTTATTTATCATTTTATTCATAAAGAATGGAAAATTCAAATTGAGTTGTTCTAGTAAAAGAAAAGAAAAATATGCCTATGAAATATGAGCAATTTTTTAATTTTTTCTCTTTTTTACTGACGATTTACTTCAAAAAAAAAATTTTTTTTTTTACTGATCTGAATGCGTTTTTAGAATTCTTTTTTTAACTATCTTTTTTTCTTCTTCGTTATTCAAGTACATTATTTTTTTTCTAAATAATCAGTTCTTGTTCTGAATAATTATCTTTTAATATAATTGACTTGAGTAGTTATATTTTTTTTTGTAATTCAAATAAAGAGGAATTGTATTCAGATAAAATTAATACATTTCTATTTTTAAAACACACATACATACACACACACACACACACACATATATATATATATATTTATGTTTTGCCTTTCTTTTAAAAATTACAAGAAATAAATTTCAAACCAGTTGAAGCCAAGTTCAAGTTCAACTATTTATTTTATTGTAGGGGAGAGAGAGAGAGAGAGAGAGAGCATTTCCACACGGCAGGAGATGCAACTCCGCCATTTGATAAACAGTACAAAAAATCAGAAAAGCGTAAGAGTAAGAGCCTAAGAGTGGGCCTCCTCCGAATAATTTCCTTTACTTATGCTCTTTTTAAAGTCAGAAAATATTTTCAAGTCTTCACACGTTACTTGGTTTTGATCTTCTGAGTATTGTTATGTTCAAAATGTAAGATATAGATTTTAATTTGAAAAACCAGTGGATTCTTTATTTTTAAACCAAGCTTCCAAATTTAAGAATTACTGCAGAAGCTAATCCTGATGTTATGATAGTGAACACAGGATTATGTATTGAAAAATTGATTCGCTTTTTTCTGCACACTCTTTTTAAAATACTTTTGAAATTATTGGACTCTCCAAAATTTAACTACCATTTTTTAGTCTGAGGTGGTGAATATATGTGCCTAGCCAAGAATCCTTTCTGCTTAGAATATCGACTACACATGCAGACGCGAACTCACACTTTTTTTTTTTTTTTGAAAACATCGCTAACGTATTTTTTCTCCCTCCTTACGTCATACTGGCAATTTTTATTATTTTTTTTTTGACATCAGTCCTCGACAAGAGAAAAAAAAATGTGCTTTTGAAACATTCTCCTTGGCCTTGGAATAAAATTATGATAAATCTACAAATTACATCTATTTCCTGGATTCAACCCAAGAGTCTTTAACAATACAAAATCAAATATGTTGTCATTACACAGCAATAAGCTCATCTGCAAATCCTACCCAGAAAATTTTACAAAGGCGTCTTATAACACAAAATACCCCAAAATCGCTTTTGTTCTAAAATCAATATTCATCGACGTTACCATTTGTCAATATTTGTTAATTTCAGCATAGATTGAAGAACTATTTCGAAATCTCTACTGACATGTTTAAAAAAAATGAGAAATATGCTCAGTTAAAGGTGAATCCCACAGCTTTTTAAGGATGAATTAAAATTTTAATATCAAATAAAATGTCCCTATTTAATAAGAATCAAGGAAACAAGAAAAAATACCGTTAAAACACTTCAGAAGTTATATAAACTATATAAAACTATATTACTATAAGCTATACAGAAACTATATGATTATAAACTATACAGAAATTATATAACTATAAACTATATAGAAACTGTATAAAAACACCGTTAAAAAACTTCAGAAAAATTCTAATCAAAAACAATCCTCTTTCTTTCAATATTAAAAATATCAATGTATTTAAAGCTGTGCATGATTAAATTTAGACTTTTCTTTACGTTATCACAATAACATAAACATTTTTTTACATTATCATCTTAACATAACCCGAGTAATATTCTAAATGTGAGCATAAACGCATACATTTAGAATATTACTCGGGTACGCATATATTTCGAATTATTTTCTCATTAACAAATTGTCATTTACATATACAAATACTCATGCTCACCTTTAGAATATGCGTAAATTTAGAATCTTTTTCTTCTGCAAATTATCATTTACACATAAATACTTGTTACAACTAATTACAAGCTAGCAAATTATTTCTTGTAATACAGAATCTACTTACATATAAATCCATTTTTTTTTTCCAAAAGAAAATAAGAAAAAACAAACATTTCGATTCTCTTTTTCATTTTAGAAGTATTTAAGTTTATTTTCCTTTCAAAGTTTTGATGAGAATAAAACAGCCTTCTTTTAGAGCATTTGAGAGGCAACGATCAGCGTTCAATGTCGACGTTAGCAGTGACATTCAAAATAAGAAACAGATGAATTAGTGTTTTTTATGTCATAAAATGAAATGCCTCTTATTTCATTTGTGGGTCACTATCGTCATGTTTATAATCCATATTTCTCAATTAAGTCTTTAACCTGTTCAGGACTGAGATTATATATATATATATATATGATCACGTGATTCTCCCTTTTTGGTATCACATTTGTGTTCCTAGTCTTGAAGACCGTAATTCCTGCGGTATGATTTCAAATCGTAACATTTCATTTAAGTTTGTTTATTTGTTATATAAAATAATGTTTATTTATTTATTATACTGCACTTTATTTATTTATTTTATCATTACATTATATTTTATTATTTATGTTATATATTTATATTCAATGCTTTATATTTTTTTATTCTGTAATTTATTTCAGTGTATTTAATTGCAGTAGTAATTTTTTAAATGAATTTAAAAATCGACCGGTTCTATATGTTCGTATGCTTTCAAAGCACGCGGGAAGCGCTTGCTTCTTTCTCCTTTCGCCGGACCTGGACGGGATCTCTCTAGTTCCTTTTTCTTTATTTTATTACAGTAAACTATCTACCAAACACGGTTTTCAATATTTTTGGAACAGTGGAATTCGATCATGCAGAAAAATAAACTTAAATTAAGTAGAATCGATATTTCATCCATGAACTTTACTCTATGTTATTTTTACTCGTGTCACAAAATGTGTGAATTCCTTACTTAAAAACCAATATTAAACCAAAAAGTTGTTAAATAGCAATTTCATTTCGTATTTAAAATTATAAAAATAGTGACGTAAAAGGAAAATAATTACAAAATCAATGTTGCCAAAATGTTTTATCGATAGTTGTATTGAAACTACATTTTGTATTTTTGATAGTGAAAAGCACTCGATCCTCTTTATTCATTTAAAAACTTCAATTACTTTGACAAATCAATTCTAATTATAAATTAATTTGTTTTTGGATAGTTATCAATTATTGCACAAGAATTTTCATTTTTTCAAGTCGAGATAAATACTAAATATACTTCTCGTTTTGGGACCATATACTTATTAATAACCCTCAGGGGATCAGAACACATTATGTTACTCTTCCCCTTCTCACGTTGCTTCTACTCTCAAACAGCGTAATATTGTCATCACTCATTTGTCACCAATTTGTTTAAAACACATTTTCCCTTTTCAAATCAACTCTTTCTTCATTCACTCCCTCATCAAAATATTCCACTAATGCATTTTTGACATATTTGCTCGATATTTGCTGAAATGGAAAAACAATGTTTGGGCTGCTCGTTAAGATAAGATAGTTCTAGAGCAAACGTTATTTTTCGCCTTCCAACGACGTGTGTCTTCTCCCGGGGTAGTAGGGAGATAGGTAAGATGGTGAGTAAACTGAAATGAGTCATTTCTCAAAGAGACGGCCTCCAAATAGGGTCAGGGTCAGGAAGCCATTCACCCTGTTCTCAGTCGTTTGTTTTTCGCCATTTCGGCTTCCTTGCCAAGTTATGTCACCGTACTATCAATCATATACTCACGGTTATTGTTACTATTTCTTGTACTAATTTCCATCTCTTAACTAAGAGCTTGTTGCCATTATACTCTGTTTGCTTATGAATTGGTAATACACTACTTATTATTTTGTAATATTTAAAAAAAGGATGTGTGGTTAATTTGAAATTCGAATTAGATTCATGCTTCTGAAAATTACAATATATTCAAGGAATTGAAATTCTATCAGGATTTTATTAATGATGACATGAATAAACTTTGAATGTTAATGATGTATGATGTAATAATATCATCATCATATCGCGGCATCAAATAAGAAAGAATACACATGCACAACATACACACACATGTATTATATATATATATATATATATATATATATATATATATGTGTGTGTGTGTGTGTGTGTGTGTGTGTGTGTTAAGGTTTTACTTATACAATTAAATAGATTAATGACATAGTCAGCATAAATGGCCGAAAAGATTGAATGATTTCTTTCAGAATTAAGTCGGGCTTCAGCCTCCAAAAGCCGATGCGAAAACACAATAAATGTCTCAGATGTCTCAAATCAGAAAGGAGTGTATAAGAGCAAAAGCGGAATGAGAGCCTAAGAGAGAGAAATTTTGTTGTGTTAAGTTATATAGAGGGGATCTTTCAAAATAAACATCATATAACACGTGGTACAGGAATAGGGATTCTGGGGAAATATCATAATAGACAAGGAGTCTAATAGGGATTATTTTGACAGATTTATGATCGTGGGAACGCAAATTAAACCAGTTTTATCAGAGCGTGATCTTATAAATAAAAGAATAATTTGGAAGGAGATAAGGAAATAAGAATGAAGTCTTTATTTTTGAATTAGGGAATGGGATAGAATATATAATTAAATTATTATTAAGAGAAACTATTGAATTAAAGTTAAATCAATACACACACATATATCACACACACATATATATATATATATAACACATACACACACAAATATATATATATATATGTGTGTGTGTGTGTGTGTGTGTGTGTGTAATGGTCTCACAAAAAATAATTTAATTTCCTAATTTTTCCCATTCTCTAACCTCAAAACTCAAAAGTAAAGAGCTCATTCTTATTTTCAAATTATCTATTCGATCACACGCTCCAAAAATATGCTGAATCAGCTTGCACATAGTCATGAATCTATCGGAAATAATCCCTGTTAGACTGATAGACGTCATAAGAATCCCACTTTATCCCTTCATCTTATTCCACGTGATCTGGAGAAATACCTACTATAAAATCGAATGTAAGATAAAATTTCTTCTATTCTCATGTTACTGAGATGGCGGAGCAACGTCTTTTGCCTTATTCCGTTTAATTATGCATTTTTATTGTCCCCCCCTCTCTCTCTCATCAAAATGAATAAACGATCTTAATTGCACAAAGGTGTTAACGTTTCTGCCATGCATTTGGAACGTTTGGTTAATGTTAGAAATATTTTTAAAGTTATTTCATATATATATTTAATAATCTCACATGAAACTAATTTAAGTTCCTAATTCTTCCCATTCTCTAATTCAAAAATAAAGAGTTCATTTCTGTTTCCTGAACCAGTTCCAAATTATCCATTTATTTATTAGATCAGACACTCATAAAATCTTTTTAATCAGCTTTCTCATTGTCGTGAATTTGTCAGAAATAATCCCAACGAGCCTGATAGACATCAAGAAAAATCCCTCAGAATCTCTTCATCTTGTACCTCATGAGTCCACGTGATTGGCAGAAATCCTCAGATATTTCTGTCTTAAAATTGACTGCACAGAGAAATTCTCTCTTTACTGCAGTCATCTGCTCTTGTCGGTTGAATCTGAAAGGCGGGGCTGCGTCTCCAGCTTTATGGATGTTATGTTGTCTTTCTCTCACATACACCTAAAATGAATAAATTATATTATCATGAAAAAAGGGCAGTTAATTTCAGCCATATATTCGGAATGTTTCATTAATGTTAGAACAAATTTTTAAATTCTTAACACTTACACACACACACACACACACACATATATATATATATATATATATATATATATATATATATATATATAATGAGAGAGAGAGAGAGAGAGATCATATATTTTGGATAATGTTATGCTGTTGTCGATGAAATGAAACAAATAAGTGGTAGTCTCTTACGTTTAATCAGTCCAAGTGGTCTATTCAATCATGATGATACTCTGGGTGATATTTGAAGCAAATTATTTTTTACAATACTGTCCAACCATAAAGGTAGAACTGACCGTGCCGGTATGAGTCAACATAGGCAGAGAAAAGAGAAGAAAGAAAACTTTAAATTGCGCAGTTAGCTTATATAAGAGAGGTGGAAACGGGAAAATTTGCGAAAAATTGTGTCCTGTCGACATAAAAAATGACTCTTGATGGAATCTTACGCATGCTACTTGAAAGAGGAATTTAGTATTTTTAAAAGCGGAAGGAAAGGTTCCATGTTAATAAATTGAAATAAAAAGAAATGTGTTAAATTTTTTATCATATATATATATATTGAACGAAATGGTAGAATAAGAAGTGTTATTCTTTAAGTTGGAAATAGTTTTGGACCTTCCGTGGAACAGTTTCTTGCTTGAATAAAGTAAAAAAAAAAATAAAAAAAAGAAGAGTATGATTTTGATCGCAATATATTTTCTTAAATAAGTTTTGAGAATATCCACATTTCGAAACAGTCAATGTCTTCGTGACCTAACAAATAATTTCTGAAATCGACTTATTAGATGGCTCAAAGAATTTCAATTATTGATTTAAAAATAATGTTTTAAAATAGTTTCGCCAGTTAAATTACCAATTGATATAATCAGTGGATAAGATCATGCGTTTACTTTGACATAAGAGTGATTTCGAATACATATTTTCTTAATAAAACACTTTAACATTTGTGGGGGGGGGATAAGAAAAGGAGGAAAATTTTTTGAAAAAATACACTGCAAATTGTAAGAAAGGCGGGATATGTGAAAACAAATGACAGATAAGTATGCATTCGTTTAATTTCAAGATCATGATTGGATTTATTAAGGAGATTCAAATGTTTACTATAAAACTATTAAAACTACTGAAATATTCAGGACTTTTTTTATAATGGATGATGACACACAAAAACTACTTGTCTCTGAATAATACTGAAAGACAATGCTTGCCATAGCACCATTGAATTACTTTTGCGATTCGCGAGTTAGTCACTTTTTAGATGAAAGCGGGATTTGTTTAATTGGTGTAAAACCGCATTTCTCAGATTACAATAGGTTTATGAATTGTCTGTATTCTTCCAACCATTGTAACGTGAGACGTCGGCAGCTAGGAAACAAAAACATCCTTTAGAAAATTCAGTCTCTCAACTAGAAAATCCACTTAACTAATTTTCATAATAATGCTCCACTGTCGCATTAATCCCCGAAAAAATTTGCGCAAACCATCATTTTTACGCGAATTGATTGACTGGCATTTTAAACCGCACTCGCGGCATCACGAGGGCTTTTGGCGACAGATCTTGTAACTTTGAACCATAATCGAGTGATGAGGATGACCATCTGAATCGGCATCCCGCTTTCCACAACCATGTATTTTTCTTCCTTTGAAATTATAATATCCATTGCTTCTAACGTTTTTATAACATGTAGCGCGAGACAAGATTTTTAGAAAGGCGAGGAAGAAAATTTACTGTCCATTGGCCTATATCTTTTCGAGCGGTTCCATTAGTATATGAACATTCCTCTTTCAAATTATCTCTTAAGTTTCCTTACAAGAACTTTAGGCTTTAGTTAAACGAAATTGATTGACATTCAGAGTATATTGTCTTGTTTTCAGATCGGTTTTGATTGTATGATTCGGAAATGACTTCACAGCAGTGCTGTATCAATATTCATTGTAAAGCAATTCGGCCCCTGCATGTGCTATTAATTTTAATTTATGATCATTAGTATATCACGCAATATTTTAATTTTTTTTTAAATGGCGTAATAATTTGATGCTTCCGCCTTAGAATAGCATTATATAATTTGATGATTTCTCCATATTCGTAGCTTAAAAAATACGTTGTGTAAAAGCAACATTACTGCAATATCTATGTTTATAGACTATTTTGTTGTATCAGTCTCGTTCTTCCATCACATATCTATTATAAGTTCTGTTTTTTGTGCTTCGAAGAATAAATTGTTATTATTACCGATAAAAAATTTCTTTAATTTACATTTGCTTCTGCTTTTCTACTGTCAATGGCCCCCGGAAATGTGCATATATATATATATATATTCAGAACTATAAAATTCAGCTGAATTCATGTTTGAAAGTTAATGAAAGAGAGCAGAGAAAATACAATCGTAATTAAAGAATGTTATTTATTGCATATTCACAAAAGATAATTAAACACAAACAAATGGAAATGAAAAATTATGTAAAGATATATAAAAATGAAAAATCACACACATATTTTGAAAATATATTTCATTTAAGCGTTTCTTTTTTACTTATCTAATTATCATTTATCAAATTGCTCGTCTGATATTATTAATAGGACCCAATTAATTTTAAAATGTAACAAATTTTTTGACGTAAAATGTAACAAATATTTTTTATAATATATATATGACCTTTCTGAGATGTGTTTTCAAATTAAATAAGGGGGGGGGGATGTGCCGTGGAAAAAAGACAGCTTGTTTAAATTAAAAACATTTAAAAATGAATATTTGAAACTTGATACAACGAAATTCTTTGAAAAAACAAAAGATTATTATACACAAATTTCATATTTTATTCCATGTAACTTCTTAAAACTGAAATAACGACCATGGACAGTTAGTTTTTCAAATGGAAATTGTGATATATGAATTATATTGACACTTGTTAGTAGTATACCATAATTTCTGATTTTTAAATCCACATTAGATAGAAATAATTTATTGTAAAACTTAATAATGGTATTTTAGAGAATTAAAAATTATACTAACAAAGATACACACACAAAAAAACCCGATTCATTTCTTAAAATTTACTATCGTTATTATTATTTATGGTAAAGACTGTTTATCACTTTTTAAAAAATTTCTAGCTCCATTTGAATTTTCCTGTATTGAATATTTAAGAACTGGTGATTTTTTTTATGTTAGTAATCAATGGGAATTATTTTTTATGTAGGGGAATATTACCATCTTTATAAATTTGCTATATTTCTTTCCCTTATTTATATACTGTTGAATATTTTCAAAACTTCAGTTTAAAGCCCACATTTGATTTTTTTTATTTTCATTATTATTGTCAAAAAAAAAACTTTATTCAAGATAGAAGAGCAAAAATTATTTAAAGTGCGAAACCTAAGTATATCAATAATAATTAAATGTTAGCCTACAAGTCGAAAGAAAAAATCTTCAAATATCGAGCATAGCTAAAAAAAATTTATTTTGAGTATATTTTTTTATTTATATCACACTTTATTTATTTAATTTCATTTTTGATTAATTTTCTTTCGTCTACCTTTTTTTTTTTTAAATAATGCATTCCTAAATTAATTGCGATGACAATTCACTTGCCTTTAGTTTTTGATTAGTAATTGTTTTATTTATTTATTTTTTGCTATTTTTAAATATTATTCATTTAATTTATATGTTAATTTGTTCCAAAATAAGGCATTCTTCAAATAAACTGCATAGGAAATGTTTGAATTAAAAACACTACACAATATCGTTACTTTTTTTTTTAAATTAAAAAGTAAACAAGGAAATTTCTTAGCATTCAGTAACTTCCTCCCGTTATTGTAAATAGTAACTCAGATAATTTATTACTAAAAGTCAGTTTCCTTTAATGACAAAAATTTTCGACATTCTATTGGTTGATTAGCACTATCACAGCCTGTGACTTTTGACCTCGGGCTCGGACACAGCACACAATAATTATCACCATGGAAGTCGAACTGCATTTACGTCTTTCTCTACGATAAGATTATTCGGAAGACTTACGGAGACTGATGAAACGTAGATTGATAAAAGAGTACTCAAGACGATAGTTCTATGAGCCTTAGAGTCTGACTTTAGACACAAACTTAATTCCCTCTTGATTTACAAGAAGTGTCAATAAAACGAGATAGATAACATTCATTTTTGTCTGTATTTATACTTATGTTACGTTACGCCTTCTTGTGAAACGATGAAACTGTTTTTTTTTTTTGGTTCTTTTGTAGAAGGATTCCGAGAATCGAGAAAACAATTAACTGATAAATATTGAGGAGAAAATATTCATTGAGCTAAATATAGATTATTTCAGGATGAATTATTTGAAAAATTAAAAATGTTTTGTTAATAGAAAACATCCAAAATAGTTCAAAGAAATTCCGATACAATTAAGATATAAATCTAAGGATCACCGTATGTTGTTAACGATTTAATAAATTAAATTTTAAAAATTCAGAATATATCATTCTGGAATATTTTCTCTATCCTAAATTCCAGAAAAAATAATTTCATGCAAGTAAAAATACAATTGCTTTAGGGGAAACAGTTTTATTGGGATTATTTTTCATTCATGTTACGTTAATTTAAAATGCACATGAACACGGTTTAAAAAATATACTTAATGTTTTTTTCGATCGCCAATGAATTACTCGTACATTCAAAGAACAAATCCTAAATTAAATAGAAATTAATAATATTATTGTGTATTATTTTATTTTTTTATTTATGTATAAGTACATTTTAATCATTGTGCTCAAAATCGATAAAATTATCTTTCTGAGAGATCATTTTTTAACTTTCTCATGATCATGGGATTAAAATTTCATATAATTTCTTTCCTTTTTTGGTCTCACGCTTCAGATAAAGCAAGTTAATAACTATCTTTTCATATACCTTTGAAAGTTTTTCTTTTCTTACTTTTTATCTCACATTATTAAAAGAATTTATTTTATTCTTTATAGCCTTATCTCTCGCATTCTTGTATTATTTGATCTTATCAATATAAATTCTCGTGCTTTCAGATTTTGATTATGTATTGTTCTATTTTACTTTTTATTCATTTAATATTACTTTTATTAATTTCATTTCATTTTTACGTTTCCAGTCTCAACTGACATAGCACTAGTGAGAACAGCTAGAGAGTAGCGTATATCAATCAAAACTAAATTCTAACGATTCTTAAATAAAATTCGAAGCAAGAGATATGACACATATAGAATTTGTTTCTCGAAATACGTGCTGAAAAAATAGTGCTGTAGTATTTTTAGTACTTATTCAAAATGTAAAGAATGCTAAAATTGAATTACAAATATTTACCAAAATAAGCATTTTCATTATGATCTCCTAAAAGATATAATCAAATAGTATCAATTATAGAAAATCTTACAATATCAAGATGAGAATTAAAATTTAGTATTAGAATGACGGAAAAGATTATTATATCATTCACAAAGTAATCAAAAATTGATAAATTCGCACCCTTCACAAACAGTCCGATAAAAGTATGCATGTCTACATAATATACGAGTACATACAAATATTACAAGTAAATAGTAAACAAAAGATATTTTTTTAAATACGTTTCATAATGGTAGCTTTAAAAATTGAGTTGTAAAAAATAATAAAAGAAAATGGGTCTGACGGAAATTAAAAATAATAAAGGGTAATGTATCGCCAAATTATCAATATGCTTGTAAAAAAAACCGGTATTCGTGATACCTGTTGTTCTTATTTGGGTAAACAAATGTGTGTCTTCTTAGTGTGGGAAATCCAGTTCGAGTAACAAAATAGTGAGTCATTTTGCTTGTTTTAGATAAATAAATGTCACGACCCCGTAATACGATTATAACAAAACAAATTTAACAGGAGCCAGTGGTCAATGTTAAGGTCAAGAATTCGAACTTTGAGGTCATCATAAGTTGACAGATTATTTCTTTAAATGTTTTCCAGAAAAACCTAATCAAGAGTATTAGAAGGAAAAAGAAAATTTGTTCTCGCTCTTATCGTAATGTTAATGCATTATAGTAATTGCTAATAGAGATCCAATTCATAGAGTTAAGATATTAAAGATTTTCTGAATTTATAATTATGCGTAAGCTTTCTTTGACTCCATTTATGATAGTTAATTATTCACATGAAGGCAGAGGCTTATAGAATATAATAAAATAACTATTATTAATATTCCTTTCGTTGGATTGTGAAAGTATTCTCTCTCTCTGTGTGCCCCTTAGATCTGGCTTAAATACAAAGCCAAATCTAAGGGGTGGGCACTGGGACAAGTGCCTTTGTCATAATTTCTCACACACACAGACAAAATAACATTCCTGAACAAGAAATACTAACCATTATTTTACTTTGAAGTTTTTTGTTATGATCTATCTATCTTTCATAATATAAGTTTTTAGTTCTCAGTTTGAATTTGATTGTTCAGTTAATATTTAATTTATATTTTTAGATTAAGGACTAAGTAAGCGTGAATAATAAACAAAATAAATAACAGACAGACATAACATCAGACAGTTAAGTCTAATGAACTTTAAAAAAAGCAATCGTACTTCCTCCCCCTGACGAATTTTCGAGATCCTCCACTGCGCATATATATATATATATATATAAATAAATACACAATGTGATATATATATAATGCATTTGAATTCCCATTAACTATGTAAAGTCATACGATCTATTTTTTATTGAGGAAATAAATTGGATCTCCTTATTTCTGTAATGTATTATTCTCGTCTCTTAAACTAAAATAACTTCTTAAATGCTCCTTTTACAGTTTCTGTTCATAAATAATTAAAAAAATTCTTCATAAATACATATTTCGTATCTCTAAACACTATAAAAATACAATTTTATTTAACATATGTCTTAAAATGAATTCAAGTCACTTTCAAATCTAAACTATTTTGTAATTGATAATTCTCTTACTCAATTACTAAAAGTATCTTTACTGAGTAAGAAAAACTGTCATAGTAAATTCTTCTCTTTCAGATGTATTAAACCTCCTTATAACCTTCATAAGCCTGTTTAATACAGAATAACATTACAAATTTCCCTCAGTCGCATACTTACATATCTATTGTGCAAATTATGCACATACAGTTATGTAATCTCGAACACATGAGTCACCATATTCAAAGTATCTCAATAATATCTCGAGAAAAGTATAAAGAAATTTATCCTAAATTGGTGCACAATGTGAACAAAAAGCATATCCTGCGTCACTATTTATTCATATGCTTTAACTTCTTATTAGTGATTCATTGAAGAAGAAACAAAGCATAAAAAGTAAATGAAGAATAAAAAGGTGAAAGAGTGAAAAGAAATGAAAAGAGAAAGTACATAAGGAAAAGAGATGGAAAAAAAGTGATTATTTTAAGAACGATATTTACAGGAAATAGCAAAGCACTGACAAGAGAATTCCCCCCCCCCACACAACATATAGTTTAATTGAAACACACACTTAGTTTTTTATATCTTGAAAAAACTAGAGATTCACTCTAATTAATGATGCCTTTCAAGAAAAGCGTTGCTTGTATCACTTCCATTTTCAAACTGAAATTTAAAGAAAGTTCACGCCTACAATAATTTTTTTCGTCATAACCATACCATTTGAAATGCAATGTGACATATGAAATAAATATGTAACATATTTACTAAAGAAATTATGTCCTTATGAACAATTCAAACCGCATATTTAATATTTATAGTTTTCCTCTATTAGCACTTTATAGATTTTGACACACAGTTAGGATGATATAATTAGAGCTGGTCATTAGATATGTATGAACGTCACCAACCACAAGGTTCCGCGATTTTAGACAATTAAACTCTTCTAAAACTTAAAACTTGGTCATTTTATTATTCTATAATTCATATACGTTTTATTTTTATTGCCATTTTAAAAAAAAAAACCTTCTAGCTTTTGAGTTTTTTCTTAAAAAAAAAAAATTGTATATTTTCATTTCGAGGAACTCGTATTTATAAATGGCAGTTATATTATTTAGATAATTTCACAAAGTAGACAATTAAGATAAAGATGTACAAAGAAAAAGAATATGATTAGCTATGATTGAAGGAAGAAAAAGTGTTATTGCATAAAATCGGCGGAAGACTTTTGGAAAACCATTTTTTAAATATTAACTTGCTGTTCTTTTTTTGTTGTTTTCCTTTATAATAATTGAAATTCAACGCAGAAACTTTATATCAAACTCTGTCTTTTCTCTCTCTTATTAAAATTAATATTCAGAATAATTCATCCGATTTCAAAACTCCATATTTACAAAAATAAATGACGCAGAATGAAAAGTAATACATGAATATAAAAAAAAACTGTGAAATTGGTATACTGGCAAAAATTGATGGTTCTTGTGTGTTCTTTGTGAAGGTATTTCAAGAAAGCTGTTTTAGAAGTTTTCACGTAGCCACCTCGCAGTTGGATCGATAGCAATGAACCCAATTATTTGATGTTTCATAGCTAAATCACCTGATATAGCCGAATGCGATTTCTTCCTTTGGTGGTTTGTTAAAGATAAAGTGTATGTCCTACAATTAACCACAAATTTATGTGATTTTAAACGGCGAATTTTCTGCTGTTCAATCAATTTCCTTTGGCATTTTACAACGTGTTTGACAGGAATTTACATATTGAATTGACATCATACGCGTAACTAAAGGAAGTGTTATCGAATAATTGTAAAAATTCATATTTTTTCTTCGCATTCATATATTACTTATCATTATGGGATTTTGAGGTTTCTTTTTTAGTTTAATTTAGTTTAGTTTTTATTAACGTCGAACTAGAAGCAACACGAGGGCTATTGGCAACGGACCTCGTAATTTTGAACCTCGGTCAAGTGACATTGACGACTCCCAACTGGCACCTCTTTCTCCAGACTTCCACATCACTATGGAATTTTGAAATCGGATGAATCATTTTCAAAATACCTGTATATTGATAATTATCGTTGTGTAAAGAAAAATTTTAGTTAACATTTCGTAATGTAACATATTTTACTTTCAGTTCTGCAATAATCGTATTCTGGAACAGTTTTCTTATGGGTTTCGATATTCTACTTCTATAAAAGGTGTTTTATTGCAAAACAACTAAGGAATAACGGTGAGGTGTAGAATTAGCCTAAGAATAGGTAGGAGTGTAATTCTCCTCTGCTATTAAGTCAGCAAAATTACCTGTAGCATGTTTGATACGTAGTTATAGTTCTTTTTGGGGGGAGGGGGGTGCATTGTTAAATGTATTATCACAAAGCTTAGCGCTAAAAATCAAGAATGATATTTTTATAATCTTTGTTCCCCAATTGGAGTATTTCTTCAACTTGAATGATATCGATTTTTGGAATAAATATGTTTTTTACCTCAACGCTGTGATGATAATTTATTCAATACACAATTCAATAAATTTCCCTCAAATCTATAATTAGCACGATATTCAAAATACAATACATATAAATGAATGCCAACTGAAGGTCCAAAGCACTAATAAAAGCAATAAAGGGCAGTGAAAAAAATTTACCACACTTTAATCTGTATGAATATCGTTTGTACGAGTTCATTATATATGACGTATGTAAAAAGAATTTAAATCAAAATGTACTGAAATATTACAATGAGAAAAAAAATTATTACAAAATGTACTGAAATATTAAGAAGTAGCGTGATCTTGAAAAATCTAGCAGTGAAATTGTTGTTCGCCTTGGCTAATATCCGCCTAATGTGACACGTATATGGAATTAGCGTGCACGTTGAGAATGAATGGAATAACGTGAAGAATCGTACATTCACGCACCGAAAGGAAATGAATATAATATGTTTGAATAGAATTATCACATGTTAGCTCAAGAATTGGATGTATAATACATTATCAAGTTCTGGCATTTATGATGAACTAGAATTAGCAACATAAGATGATATTACTTCGGTTATTTTAAACTGGGACAGTTCTAGAATTTGAAATCGTAAAAAAAATTGTATATGAAATTTTTTTGTTGAATTATGTCGTTAAAGGTTATTGATTACTAATTTTGTGACGTTGGGCTATTTGTTATTTTCTTTTAACTAACCTTGGGGACTTTTCGGTAAATTTGTGTTTGTGTGTGTGAAATGCAAAAAATTACAGTTTTTTCCCAACCAGAATGAAACGTTATTAGGTAAATTGATGAAAATAAAAAGTGCAGTGAATTGAATAAAAGACTGTGTTATATAAATGAAATAGAATTGAAAGGAAAGGAAAGGGAGGGATAGGGGAAACGTCAAGTTGATAAATATTCATAAATTGGATTGAGCCATCGCAATTAACCTTTCAGATTGAAGTGACTACTAGTTAAAGTACTAAGATACGAATCGGTTGTTATCGAAAACTATGTGAATCGGAACGAGTGATTTGGTAAGCTAGGACTTTAGAGATTTACCGAGTTAAGAAGGATTCGAGAGAGAACGACCTTACTTATTCCTTCGTAGTCAATGAAGTGTTTTGTTCCGCTCTTACGTATCCTCAATGGGAGTTTTGTAATTATTGACTATTAATTAAACTGAAAGATGACAGTAGAAATAAATAATGAAGAAAACACGTCACAATTTTAGTAGTTTCTTATACTCTTGTTGAAGTCTCGTGTCAGTCAGTACTATTTTTAGAGGTGTTGTAATCACGCGTCCGTTCTAAATATCCCTAAATTCACGTACTAATAGGGGAAACATACTATAACTAAAAGTTGATCATAATTTCCTGCATTTCCTTCCTTGTTCGATTTATGTCAATGCTTTGTGATCACAAAGATTTAAGTTACATAGGAATTTACTGTAAAAACAATCAGAGATTAATAAATAAACTCTGGTAAAAAAACAAGCTGGAACTAAAAGTCGACCACTACGAGAAGAACATGGCTATATATAGCATGCGTAATGTGACCATTTATTTTTTTCTTTAAAACGGGGCATCTACTAATATTTAGGTAATAGTATGTGTATTCGAGAAAATGTATTATTTTCATTGTTTTTATTTTTATGAAAAGAACAAAAATGAGCACGGATTCATGCGGTCTTATATTTTTCTGAAGGACAAATTTGCTAAAGTATATTAGGTGTTAGTTTCAAATAAGAATGGAATTATAGGGAGAATTTCTTAAACTTTACAGTTGTAAGTATCATTGCTTTAACAACTGTGATTTACATCTGTATTTTTTTTCGCGCTTCGACAACTCATTCACAAGAGAAAATACCTTTTCTGAAGGTGCATTAGTGCCGGACAGACATAAAATAAATTCAAAAATTATACGACAGTTTGAATGATTCAAATTATTGGTGTGGAAATGTTAGAACAATTGCCGCCAATAACTTTCAACTTAAACATTCCCAGTGTTCTTTTCCGCCACTTTTTGCGGTGTAATATAATTATAAAATGTTGCCGCGGTAGCCTTGAGGTTATGATCGCAACCTCACAACCGCCGTTGTTTTCGTCGAGTGGTGGGTTTGAGCTCTAATGCCACTAAAGGCCTACCGTGCAGCGAGGCTGATGTACGTTAAATCTGATCGAGGTTCCAAGTCCTCACGCTGGTTTATTGTGTTAAGTGCTTAAGTTTGAAGTGCCTGCTTAGATGTCGATCTCGTCACTTGATCGATGTTCAAAATTACGAGGTCCTCTCGCCAATTGCCCTCATATCACTTCTAAATCCGATGTTAATGAAATTTTCGCAGTTATAAAATAACGATTGCGTGCTCATAAAATATTTCGGTATCTTGGGATTTCAATTAATAAATATTTTTCCAATCAAAACGCTTTGAATCAGTGGCGTAGGGTGGATTTCTGCTACCCAGTGCGTACTCTTAATTTGCTGCCCCCTATAGAAATAAAAAATTTATTAATATCACGAAAGCATTGCGTGGGCGTAAAATTAAATTATTCACAGTTTGATACGTTAAAATGAAAAAATAACATTCTTCGTGGGTAAAACTGTAAAGCCATCGAAAAGTATAAAAATAAACCAAATAAACATTTTCTTTAACACTCCTATACATTCGACGAATTGTATAAAACGGTAAATTTCTCATTACAATAACTAACGAATAAAGGTACTCATGAAACTTAATCAAAATAGAAAAGAAACGATAGCAACCCTGATCGGCTCTAAATGACAAAAATGTTGAAGAAATTAAATGTCACCTTCTCACCGCCTCGTTTATAAGCTGCTTAAGAGTAATAAGACAAGAATTCAATTATTCAAAAGGGCATACTCGCACGTTTGTGTTTGAACATATTCGTACATTTGTTGTGCAAGCATTTGTTGCTTGACAACAGCGGATCGCGGCTGGCTGCATCCTTTTCGAAATTCAAAAAGTGAAATTTACTTTCTTACTTTGAATAAAATATTTTATAAGGTTTTATTTAATTTCACATACAGCGGCACAAACAATTGAGGATACACCTTACTTTTACTTGATAAATCCAACTTTCAATCAAAATAACACCTTAACCAGAAGTGCAAACGAATTTTTATTCTTAGACATAACAAAAGGTTTAATTAACAGTAAAAATAAAGAAAAATCAACGACAAAATTCTAAAATAAAACTTTTTAGAGGCATTTCAAATAAACATAAGCAGATTTTTACCTCAAAAAATTGAGGATACACAAATGAAATTTTTGTTTAACTACCACTTGATTTCTTTTTGCTTGCTACTAATCATCTAAGTTTGGGAAATTTTATCCTAAACTTTTTCAACTGTTATTTCTGTCTTTTGAAGTTGGTTATGAGAATATAAAGCTGTAATTTTAAATGGAAAATGGCTCCTCGGAAAGGGACTAGTATTGATGTAAGAAAATTTATATTAAGGTTATTTAAGAAGGGAAAATCTTATCGTGAAATAGCTGAAATTGTCGGTAGAAATCACTCATGTGTCCAGAAAATCATTGGGAAATTTAAACGCGATGGATTAATTCAAAATAAGAGTGGAAGAGGAAGGAAAAGTATTCTGAGTGATGTAGCTAAAAGGAAAATTTTAAAAGATATCAAGATTAATCCTAAACTGAGTGCAGTCAAACTAGCTGCAGAAACTTCTCGAATAATCTGCAGAAGTGTAAGTGCTGAAACTGTAAGAAATATGATTAGACATGCTGGATATAGCAGTCGAGTAGCTAGAAAGAAACCTTTCATAAGCTTACAAAATCAGAAAAAGCGTTTGGAGTTTGCAAAAACTCATCAGTTGAAGACAGAAAACTTTTGGAAGAAAGTTATATTTAGTGATGAAAGTAAATTCAACATTTTTGGAAGAGATGGTCGTCACACCGTTTGGAGAAAGCCGAACACCGCTTTGGATCCAAAAAATTTACGTCCTACAGTTAAACATGGTGGTGGCTCCGTCATGGTTTGGGGTTGTATGTCTGCAAATGGGGTAGGAAATTTAGTTTTTATAGATGGTATAATGGATCATAAGCTTTATATAGACATACTCCGCAACAATCTTAAAGAAAGTGCACAAAAATTGGGTTTAGATGGAAATTTTATATTTCAGCACGACAACGACCCCAAACAGACGGCACGTAATGTCAAAATGTGGTGTCTTTTTATTGTAAACAGCAATTGCACACACCGCCACAGTCCCCTGACATCAATGTCATAGAAAATTTGTGGGCCACACTAGAAACAGCGGTCCAAAAACACCAGATTAGAAACAAAGCCCATTTAAAGCAAGTGTTACAAGAAGAATGGGATAAAATATCTCCAGATACCACTAAAAAATTGGTCGAATCGGTACCAAGACGTTTGGAGGACATTATAAAAGCCAAAGAACATGCAACAAAATACTGATACTGTCTATGCATGTAATATATCGAAAAAATTTCATTGGTGTATCCTTAATTTTTTGAGGTAAAGATCTGCCTATGTTTACTTCAAATATTTGTGAAACTTTTAATTTTAGATATTTTTTTGTTGATTTTCGTTATTTTTACTGTAAATTAACCCTTTTATTACGTGTAAAAGTAAAAATACGTCTTCTATTCTAGTTAATGTGTTATTTTCATTAAAAGTTGGATTTATCAAGTGAAAGTAAGGTGTATCCTCAATTGTTTGAGCCACTGTAGATATAATTGTATTCGTTTAAGGTTAAACCTTACAACTCTATTTTCAATGACTTCCACTCGTCCAACTACCTTAAGACTCTGACCATGAGTCGATCTCCCATGTGTGCCATCCATCTGCATTAGGACCGGCGGGGCGGGGGGGGGGGGGGGGGGGGGGGGGGGGGGGGGGGGGGGGGGGGGGGGGGGAGCGAATCTACTGACCACGGCATAATGCTGCAGACAGGATTAACCAACTAGGCTGCTTCCTGACGCACCCCCACATGGGGGACATCCGGGGAAATGGGCTCCTTTGCCCCCCCCCCCTCGTACACTATGTTACTGCTTCGAATTTTTTTTCACATAAATATTTTCGTTCCATTCGGTCATTCAAATGTTTCGAATTCTTCTCAAAATAAGTTCACTGCTACAATAATATTTTACTCAAGAATTCAGCATACCGTCATTGCCGCAATAATAGGTGTTATTATCAGATTTTTTTTAAAAAAAAAAATTCGCTCCTTTTTTAAAATTGTTACATTAAGTTTCTCGCTTTATGAAAAAGGGACAATTCGGGGTCTCGAAACTGTTCTCGGAGACAGAGGGATTTGCTACCGAAAAACGGGATGGTCCCGTTAAATAAAGGGCTTATGGTCACGTTAGGCATGCGATTTTCTATTATCTCATTTTCAACAATATTTCGATAATGTATCCTTTTAGTACAGCTGTTCCTTGGGAAAACTATAAAATAAATTTTTGTTCATATATGAGACTAACAAAAACTACCTTAATTATTCATATAAGTTTTATAATTGTTCATTAATTTAGTTAGTTTTTTTCTGGAATTGAACTTATTTCTATCTAAAACTCTAATCGTTTCATTTTTACGCTTAGATATATTTCTAGAATAAACATGGAATTGATGATTTTCTAATCCGTCACCAAACTGTTATTTTAAAAAGTGACAGTGTAATTAGTCAAATAATCAATTTTATGTTTTTTGACTAATGAGACCATACGTCCCGTTTCTGTGTAGCCCGCTCCCTTTGTCCCGTTTTCAGAAAAAGAGCAATCACTGTAACAATTTCAAAAAGACACTAATGTACCCTTAGAAGGGTAATTACTTCTTACGAATAAGTTGTGGACGAGGGAAAACATACAGTTACGAGTCAGTTTTATAGATAAGTTAATTACCGATGTAAATATTGAGAAACGCTATCAAGAAATTCATTCTAATTTGATATCGACAGCAAATATACTTTAGCAAATTTGTTTTTAAGAAAAACAAAAGATTACAAAAATTATTTAGTTTCACGTGTTGATTTTTGTTCATTTCAATAGTAGATAAATACTATCAAAAAATTGGCGTTTCATTAAATACACATATTATCTAAATATTAGAAGATGTTTCGTTTTGAGGGAAAAGTAAGTGGTCATATGACCTGAACCTAAACCTATGACCTCTTACCAAAAAATTAGTAGATATCTCATTTTGAGAATATGAAAAATGAGTTGTTGAGAGGAAAAATGAATTGTTCAAGTTGTTATGACATATAAGTAATCTCGAGAGGTGCGGAAAATGCATTAGAACAGCATTTAATGTTTTATGAATTAATTTACCATAAAAGTGTGTATTTTGTTTGAGCATTACAAAGATAACAAAAATGAAGCCCAGTACTACAATTATATTCTCGATAAGAATGTTTGGTTTCTGCAAAGAGACAAAAGATTATTTTCTAAGACTTAGCTGTAATTTTCAAAACATCTCGATTTTGTTTCAAATTATTGTGATAAGTCTACTGAATAATTGTTTCATTTTCACAAAATATATTACAAAGAGTTCGAAACGAAATAAATGTTTTTCTTAATGTCAAATTAAGTATATCGTTTTTACGAAATATGTAACAAAGAGTTCGAAACGAAATATATGTTTTTCTTTATTTTCTTTATCTCTCGAGTGTTTCTGTATCGTTACCCACGGTACGTCGCCCTTTTTCTTGTTTTTCAAGATCCATAATTCATCGAGAGGTTGCCGCTCTGAAGATAATGAATAAAAGATATTGCAATTTTACTTCGCTTCATAGATTAATAATCCAATGTTTTCTGGAGGATTCTTTCAACGCCTCCTACGCTTCAATAAATATGGAAAACCACATGAAGTATTCGAATCAACACAATAATTTTTTTTTATTTATTAATATTACGTTAGAAGTTAATGGCATCATGGAACTGGTCGAAACAGAGGAAACCTTTCTAAAAGATCCGGCAATCTTGCAAATAACACGATGCAATGAGATAATACTCAATAAATTCGATTAAATTTTGTGAAATACAGTACAAAAAAAAGTATTTTACAAACTTTGGTTTTCATGGCCAATTAGAAATGCGAGGAAGTGAAACAAAAGATCAACTACAAAACCTGCACCATTAAAGAAATATTGAAGCTCAAAAAATGCATCATTTATATGGATTATGAAAAAAAATTTCGAATTGTAATGAATTCCTTTGCTTCCATCAACTGAGTAGTGAAAGTTTTTAAATGTACTTATCTTTACTTATTTTCGTATTACTTATTCTAGTACTTAAAAACAATCGATTTATCTGAGTTGAAAAAAACTGAGCATACAAATGGCACAGCAGCAAGATTTTATTTACTATGGTCAATTAAGTATTCTGTGTTGCAAATGAGTTGATAACAAAAAAAAAATAATTTTAAGATATAAATTATTTGACTTTTTTTTTATCGTAATTATTAAATTCTTGTAAAGATTTATGTTACATAAATTTAATGGAAGATTTAAATTTATCACGAAATTCTATTGGAACGAATTAATAATTGACCATTTC
Organism: Nephila pilipes; assembly: GCA_019974015.1. NCBI lineage: Eukaryota > Metazoa > Arthropoda > Arachnida > Araneae > Nephilidae > Nephila > Nephila pilipes. The sequence goes on along the minus strand of BMAW01110928.1, from coordinate 490,243 downwards.
ATTGTACAAGTGAGAAAGCTAACACGTGCTGAGATAAACACAACGATTCAGATTGCTTACTTAGGAGAGATTTCCGTTTATTTATTTTTATTGCTGTCAAGTTTCTAGATAAACAAAAGCCTTTCCCACGATCATTCATTCACAAGCGCTTATCGCTCTATTAAAGCGCGTTGTTAGTGTTGGTCAGTGATTACATTTTTTAGTATAAAGATCTCAAGCACTTGTCGTGAATAATAATAATTTTTCTCTTGTAGAGGTTAGCGATCGCCATTTCTTTTTTTTTTTTCGGTATTACGACATATTTGCAAATGACCGTTCCTTTGATGGTGTTACTCTAATAAGAAAGGAAGTTTTTTTCGGTTTTTTTTTATTCCTTCGTTCATTATCTGTTACACAATTTCTTTCTTTTTTTTCTTCCTCTCACTTTAGGCGAGAGGCTGATAAGTGATTAGTTTCAAAATCCTATCAAAAAGAAAACAAGTCTCTGCTGTAATATGATAATCCAAGTCGTGTGGGCAGTTTGTTTCTCCGATTCGGTTTGTAATTTCAAAGCAAACAACCTTCAGCAGCCTTGAGAACCCGCAAATTGTAATTACGAGGGTCAAAGAGAGCGGAAGATAGTTTAACCAGTGATCTCCGAGGGTGAAAGAAATTACAGGAAATGCGATTAAAACATTTCGGCGGAGAGACCGGTGTTCTTTAAAAAGAATTTATTAAATTGAGTTGCGCTCCCACAGATGCTCGTAAATTTATTTTTGAAGTAATGCTGAAGTTAATCTTTTGATGCCCACATTTTGGTGAATTATATATATCAGAAATTGTGTGTGTGTTTATGATCTCGGAAAACGAAATTATCTTTTTTTTTCTCATGTTATTATTGAAACATATTTTTGTCAAGAATCATGCATTTCACACTCACTCTCCAAAAAAGGACTGGGCGTAGGAAAAGAAAAGAAAAAAACTCTAATTAATTGTGTCTTATATGTTTATTTTCTTTGTTGTGTGCAATTTTCAGAACCTTATTTTGTCTGTTTTTTATTGAATTATTTGTGTTTCGATCCTATTGAAATATCGCATCTGTTCTGCACTGGTTATATGAGTAAGCATTTTTCGAGCAAAATGAACTTTTTTCGTAAAATGAAGATTTAAATAATCTTTGTGAAACGTGCATAATTAATATGTACTGAAATTCTATTTTTCTCTGTAAAAGCATCTATGATAGCTGAATTATCATCGTCGCAAACTGCACGGCCAGCGATATACAAATTATGTTCAGAGCTCGAGTCCTGATTCCATTAAAAGACCGGTTGTAAGAAAATCGTCATCATCAGCATATTTAAGAAGACTAAGTATGAAAATTCTCATGCTGCTTGGAATTAAGCTGCGAGATACCAGGTTGCGCATCGCTTGAAAGCCGAATGGTTTGTGAGCCGCTCATTGAAATTATTCTCTCAACGAACTTCCCGTCATGCATGGGAACGGATGAGCCAACCGCGAACCTCCAAGATAAAATGGGCGAAAGCAGAGAAAAAAAACTCAAGACCAATCTGAGCTGCGATTGAGTGATTGATTTTATGAACTTTGCAGTAGAAGGATCACGCAGACCAGTGGCGACGGACCTCGTAATTTTGAACTTCGGCCATGTAATCAAGACGACACCTAAGCTGGCATCCCCTCTCCTAATATCCACATCACGCCAACGAGAGGACTGAGCTTAAACAAATTCAACGCACAATATGCAGTTAATTTAAAACACAATTAACATTTCACAGTGATCTGAATTTGACATGATTTTTAATTTCCGGAGTTTTTCTTTCTTTCTTTACCCTTGCATTTTATTTTGACATTTGAAAGCCAAATCTCTTTGCATCATCTTAACTTAGTTTTGAGCTCATAGTAATTATCAGCATTATATAAAAAATGATAAAAAATATTATTTCATAAAATGAGTGAAGGGCTTGTTTTCGAGTCTGTTTAATGCATTTAAATTAATACGCACGCTTAACTATTGAATGATTGATTTTTATATTTTGAATTAATAGCCTCTGTCCAGCTGAAATGAATTATCAGAAAGAGCCGATAGTTTTGAAAGATTTTGAAACCAAGCTTGACTTGGCTGAGACGTACTTAAAAAAAATGAAGAGATTAATGTTGCATTTGAATTACACGCTTCTCATTTCTGGAAGTTACTTAGTGGCAAAAAAAGAAACTCATTACAAAATACAGCTGCTACATTATGCTTTTTAAAAAAAAAACATTGTTGCAATCGACCGGTTGATGCTGATGAACTTTATAGCTCGTTAAAAGGCACTCTTTCGAGGCTGGAGACATTCAAAGAAAGTGATGAGAGGGCAGAAATCGTGCCAAAATGAAGTGAGTGAGCCTTGAAAATTAGCGAAAATTAGATTTCAGGCGAAAAAGATCAATCCTGGCTCTTCCTTCAAAACAATGAATAGCAATTGTCAGCTCCGACGCGATATCAGTTGAACTAAACCTAAGTTTAACCTTAAATACAGCCACGAAGAGAAAAGTTTAATTTCTTCGACCTTGTCTACTACGGAGCCAAAAAGCTGGGTGGGGTATTTGAGCACGTGTCTTATTTCCTGAAAGGAAGACTTAAGACATTGCCCCGTGCTTTCATAGATTAGAATAAATGAAAGACGAGATTTTCTGTTATAGAGCACAGATTTGTTTTTATGACTTCAAATAAAAGGCTTATTTACCAAAACCTATGCTGCGTAGTATATCAATCAAATCGTATATTCAATCAAAAGTGCTATCAAATTTTGAAAAAAAAATATTATGTACATAGCAAAAAAAAAAATATTTTGAAAAGATATGGGAAGTCGAAAATTTTTTTGCTGTTTATACAAATGAATATTATGATGGCTTTAGTACCTCTGAATTTTCCTCCCCACATACCCTACAGAAAATTGAATTATAATAACAGTCCTTAGCAAATTAATATTTTAATCGTGCCATTGATTTGAATATATAACACATCTATTTTAATTAACTGATTCAGTTGGAAATGGAATTGTTCAAATAATTTTCTTTCCTGAAATTTCGACAAAGTTCTGCCAAAAATCGAATTACGTAGCATAGTTGATGAGACAACGAACAAAAGATTTTTCTGGAGAGCAGGTAACATTTAGAACACGAAAACAATACTTAAGGGGGGGGGGCAATTTATATCGGTTTCGAACGTCATTTGTCATTTAAAAGTATAAGTTATTATCTAATAAAAACAAAGAAAAACATATTTTTATCCGTCTATTTGTTTGATATTTTTAAATCCTCTCTGCCCATAAAGTTTTACAAAACTCTGACAATACTTTTTGCGAATCTTATATTTTACATTACAGTTTTCAATAGAAGGATATTGACATATGAATAAACTTTTCAAAATGTCAGAGAATTCAATCCTTTCCTTCCTTTTTTTTTACCCCTTCAGTGACAATCTCTGAATATTATTCCCGATGCCTGTCCTGACGCACTGACCTAAATATGGAAATAAATACAATAGGCCGGAACAACGTTTTATTCATTTCCTAGCATCTGACAAACGGTGCGATGGGATACTGAAAGGAAAAGTAATTTGCCAAGCCGCTCCACTGAGTTTGTTTATTATACGGATACACGCGCGCTCTCATGCTTCCAATTAACCTTGAAAACGTTACAGGTAAAGTCGTTTCCTGTGCAAATTGGCTTGCATACACAAGGAACAATGATCAGGGCTTGCACTTCCCCGACTCTGTCTTTTAAATAACTGCTGACTTTACGTCGTTTTGCTTTGTTGGGGATTCCACGTGCGGCAGTCATTTAATTATGTCGTCACTTTTTTTTTCTTTTGTTTTTGTTGTTGTGAGTAATCAAAAGCTCGATGCATAATTTTGCGTTCAATAAGTCTAGTAGAGATGAAAACACAAACATTAAACACCTGATCTTTGGTACATTTTTTTACAACGTTTTTCTGAATTTCACTTGGTGTGTGTGTGAGTGTGTGTGTCATCAAATTTTCGATCGTTAATTTAACCAACTTCCCATCAAGCTAGAGCTTTGAAATTTCGGGAATCGTTCGTACTCGCCTAACAAAGCAATATTTAGACGTTTGCGACAAGTTTTAACTAATATTTCAATAATTATAATAAGTCAAAATATTATTTCCTCTAGGCGCTTTTAGGATTGAAGAAAAAAATTTCTTTCCCCCTCTGGGAACACCGGGCACTCCCCACACCACATGAGGCCTCGTAAAACTATTGTACTCACAAAGGGGAGATACTATCTCCGAGATAGTAAGGGTTGCTGACTTTTAGTCAATAAACATTCGCAAGAAAGAAAGTTTCCAATATTTGGCACCATGTCTTATCACAATAATTTTTTCTGAATTCTGGTTCCCATTTTTTTTTTTAATAGAATGGCTTACAAACTTTCAAATGCATGTTTTGATTTTATGAGTATTATGAATTTTTTAATACGCTCACAAATGTCTTTTTTTTAAGTAAATTTTAAAGTTAAAAATAACCAACAGTTTTTACTAATATTTCAATAATTTTCTTTAATAAACTTTGCCACCATATAAAAACGTTGTTTTTAAAAACGTTGGTTTTTATATCGAATTATTATTCCTTGTTTAACTGGGCACGGGCGTAATTGTTTGAATAATTTTTTTTATGCTATGAAAAAATAAAATGCTCACAAATAGAGTAAGAATTTCTGCTTTGTATTTTCTTTTGTTCAGTTCGGTTAAGCGTATTGAATGACCTTCGAAGTGTACGAAATTAAGTCGCCGGAAATAAGTACTTTCTAAGACAATAGGCACTTTCATATGTGTTTTTTGCTTCATTATTTTCTTTTATTTATGTTATTTAAATGCCGAGCTGCTCTGAAGAGATCAATTGACAGATCTTTGTTTTACTTTCTGTTCTGAAGCGTATGTCGATACGCATTTCCGAATTACTATAAAGTCATTGATGAGTCATATTTACAATCGAATTTTACTCTCAACTGCTTTTTTAAAATAAACATTAACAATTTCGTATAAATATTCCTTTTTTTCTTCCAATGTTTGTATTACATACACTAGAACTATCACAAATAATTTAATAAATAAACCTTTTATACCTATCTTCGGGGGGTGAGGAAAGAGAACACTGTTTTAAATAAAACATATAAATAGGAATTAATAAACACAAACATACTTTTTACTGATATAAAAACAATCGAAAATAGTTCTTTTACATCATTTTGAAAGAGACGAAAGAAAAAAATATGAATATCATTTCTAGACATTTGAAGAAGAGAAATCGGATTTCATCTCACATTTGATTTGTATGTTAACACTATTTTACATAAATAACTTTCATTGCATAAATTCTTCGTCAATAAGCTGTTTTATTTAAAAATATATATATTTTTTTTAAGAATACATATTTCTTTAATTCACTGCTATCTATATTCTTTTAAAAATATCTGACATATTAACAATCATTCCCAACAATACACGAAAATTTATACTCTATGCTGTTTGTTGTTTTATTTTTTATTTATTATTTATGTATGAATTGTTCCACAAACCATTTTTTTCCCATCTTCTTTTATCCTTTAAATTATTACTGTGAGTGAGACATTACATTGTTGTAAATAAGTAAATGAAAGAAAATTTTAAAAATTATTTCGTGAAGGATTCTGAGTGAAGACTTGCATGTGAAAAAAAGTAGATATTTTTTTTTTTTAAATCAAACAATTTTGTGTGTGTGTTTAGCTATCACGTATCTTCAATTTAAATGTTTTTTTTTTATATGTGTTCCGCGCATAGCAGACTAATTTAATTTTTTTTTCAGCCACAGTTATGTCAGTAATGTTGTTAGAAATTTCTGTGGTCCATATGAGAATTTGATATTGACCGCAGTGGTACTGACCCTTTTAAATGAATTATAACAATTTCAAGCATTGCATCACTGACAGGTTTTGGCTCTTCGTCAGTGCAGTGAAAACAAAAGCAAAATTATTTTACTTCTGGGCACCTTGAAACAGTAATGACCTTATTTTAAAAGTGGTCTCCATTGCGCCGCTGTTAACGCACTCGGGGAATTTGGGCTCATCTTTCGTAAATGCACGTATGTGTGTATATTAAAAAATATCCGAAAGTTTTCCTTTCACTACTACACTTAAAAGAAAAATGTTGGTTCATTCTAATATAAGATTATTGTTAGAATAAAATCCGTATATGAAGCAATATACTTTTTAAGAAAAAAACATGCATCAGGGCAGGATACAATACATGAGTCCCATATTAACTCGAAATCGAGATTAGCATGCAATCAAAAAATTTCGTATTCAAAATTGTAAAATATACTGAATATTCAAATTTCAGTGTTAAAGAATGAAAGAAAGAAATATTTGATGTTTTTCAAAGTCAGTTAAAAATTATGCATTCTAGATTTATGAATTACTGTGTTCGCTCTGACATGTGAATTTCGAAGAAATTATTCAGATGATGATCTGTCAAAGAATTTGTCATAACTGTTCTTGATTCGTGTTATTTCGATTTCCCCCCCCCCGGTAAAAAGTGCAGAAAAATATGTGAGGAAATGAAATGTTAATTCTAATTTTATTTTTAATTAACAAAACTTACGTTAACTAGTTATTATTATTACATTATAATATATCATATATTATTTTATTATATATTATATTATAATATATCATATATTATTTTATTATATATTATATTATA
>BMAW01110928.1:460932-482900 GCA_019974015.1 Nephila pilipes | reverse complement strand
TATACCATTTTACTATATATTATATTATACCATTTTACTATATATTACATTATATTATTATTTATTACATTATATTATTTTATTATATATTTTATTATTATTATTTTATTATATATTTTATTATTATTATTAATATTATATTATTTTTTATATTATATTATTATTAATATTATATTATTTTTAATATTATATTATTATTAATATTATATTATTATTATTATTATTATATTATTATTAATATTATTATATTATTATTAATATTACTATAATATATACTTAGGAACATATAATGGTAAAGTTTCATTATCTTTTAAAAACTTCCCAATTAGAGCGTTGAAATTATTCTCTACCAGTAATTCAATTTCGGATATGTTTATATTTTACTTATAAACATGCTTTATTAATAAAATAGCATTCAATCAAAAAAGTGTAATTGAAAGTCTCCGTTTTAATTAAAAATAATTATGCATCATTTACGTATCACATCATTATCATATGTTTATAATAATTTAAAGTCTTTTCTGCGTAATTTTTTAAAACATAAACATGAATATCATGATTTAAGGAAGGGAGGGGGAGGGAGAGGAACAAAATTCAAAACAATACTACGTGACTTGTGCAAAATAGAACTACGTAAAATAGCATTTGAAATAATTTTTGACGTCAAATTTTTGTCTGAATGCCCTTTTTTGAGGTTCGTACGCATATGACTTGCGTTTGTAACATTTCATGTTTCCTGTTACCAAAGGAAAGAGAAAAAAAATGTGATAAAAGTCGACATCCTGAATATCATCGTAAGGAAGTGTCCATAAGAATGTAGTTTTGTTGGTAAGATGAACTTATCTAACGTTATCTCCAGCCAAATCTGACGTCAGGAAAAGAAAACAAACACACAAAAAATTGCGAGAATTCCCGCCCTTTTTCCGAGGGATATGAAATTTTGCTTTCATCTCTGAAAATTATTCAGCTAGAAAAAAAAAATTGAGGTCCCACGCAACTTGTGCTCAGACATCCGAAGTCGTAAACCACTAACTTTTAGAAAAAAAAAGTGGCAGAAAAAAATTACATATTAATAATATTGTTCTTATCATTTTCTATATGTCAAAGATCAACAGGAAACCTCTATCTATGCATATTTTTAAAAATTCAATAAAATCTTTTCGAATTATTCAAAGTATTCTAAATCTTTTAATTGTGCAAATCAACCAATTAGAGATATTTTTTATGCATAGAAATTACCTTATCTTTAAACCTTGAAATCCTATTACATAAGAAAGTATATGGTACATGATAATATTCAATTTTAAAAATTGTTCTTTAAAGACATCCCTCAACATTAAACAGATCGAAAATTTTGAAATTTAGCAAAAACGCGCGAGAGAGAATTATTCACAATAAATACCAAAAAAAAAATCTGTCAGTCAAAGATTCGTCAAAAATAAGTTCCTTGAGAGAAAAATTCCGTAAAAATATTTTTATCAAACTTTTCTTTGAAAAAAAGTTATAATAAGCTTCAATAATTTTATAATGTAATTATGTTGAGTTTTACAAACCATAAAGAAAAAATGTCTTTTTTCGTAACGAAAACATTTCTTCTGCTTTAAAAGTAAATTATCATGAGATTCGCTGTTTTATACATGCTAAATTTATAAGTGAATTTAATACATTTATTTTAAATCTATTTATTTTATTATTATTAACCAACATAGCGTCTGATAATAATATTGTTAATATTGAGGTTCTTAGTTTAATTCAATTACTTTCATTTCTTATGGATAAATTTTCATGCGCTTCGAATGAAAGTTTATAGAGTAAGATTCTTGTTAGAACTGTTTATGTTCTAATAATCCAACTTGAATTTGAAATCATTATATTTTATTCCGACAGTCAATTGTATAGTTTTAGTCCACCATTAACGAAACTAAACTTACCTTGTAAAGAAATTTAATTTAGAAAGAAAAATTAAATGCTATAAGGACTAAATTGGATACTATATTAAAGGCTTAAATTGTTGCCCTTAAAGTTCAAAGTATAGGTATTATTAAAAGAAGATGGCTCTCATTCCCTCCGCCCCCTAGAAGAAGTTAAGTACATTTTGAACAGCACTTTTCTTAGGCTTTTAAAATATTATCAACAAGGCGTTATATATATATATATATATATATATATATATATATACATCTCTCTCTTTGTGTGTGTATCAGGAACTATATCACTATAAATACAATCTGTTGCACAACAATCGGTGTCCGCACATATTATTTGACGTCGTCTGCAGCAGAGTGGAATGCCCTAAAGGTGTCCATTCATACAATTACCTTTTTCTCAAAACCACAGGCAATTGCATCTGCAATAGTGCATTGAACATACGTACATGGACAATCGAATGGCACGACATTGTCTTTACAGATGAATCACTCTTCTATCTGCAATACCACGATCGTTGGATTAGAGTCTGGGAATACTGTTGAGAGAGGTTTCTTAACTGTTGCCTTATACATTGCCATACTAGTCTTGAACCCGGTTTTACGTTTTGAGAGATATCAAATTCTCCTTATTCATCCTCCACCCACCTAGAGTGCACCACCAATACAATGACCTGCCAGAATTATATCTATGCCATCTCGGAACCTTGTTCACATTCTTCCAAGACAAGGCGTAACCACACGTGACACGCAATGTTCAAGATATTTTTCGCTCACTAAATTATATTGTTGCCTTCGCTTGCTTGTTCTCCCAATTTATTACCTATCGAACACGTCTGATCTGATCAATGATTGGAGAATGAATGATCCTGTATACACCAACCGCCATTCCATAAGATCAACTCTGGTAAAATATGGAGTAAGTTTGAGCTGCTATAACTCAACAAGACATCCAAAAACTCTTTTATCTACAGCCATGCTACAGCCATGACGGCACCTCTCAATACTGATTTTCTCATCTTCTTCAACTCGCGGATGGTTGTGTTTTCAATCATTTCACCTTTTTTTATGCATGTTATGTGTTTAATAAATGTGGCTTTGTTATTTCTTGTACTTCTTGGTGTCGCATTTTTTTTATTACCAATAGTGTTCGAGATCATTATAATTAAACAAAGTATTCAGAGCACTATAGCTGTAATTAAAATGTGGGTTGATCCGCTAAAGGGTGCATTACATCAAAATACAAAAAAGCTACAATTATTACTTATTTGTTACATACTGCTCAGCGACTTAAAGCGTAGTGTTTAATGTGAGTCCCATTATTTAGGTGTAAAATGCAAGTGATGAACAGTGTGTTCATTAGTAGATAGACTGCAGCTAATCACTGCTGATCTATCATACATGCAACTTTATATGGTCCTTCTCAGCCAAAATTGCAACAGTCCCCCAATAAACCCAACTCTTTAAATGGCTCCATAACCAAAAATGAATAATTCGAGATAAAAAAAACCTACGTTTTTATACGGTGGCAAAGTTTATTAAAAAATAATTATTGAAATATTGGTTAAAACTTGTCTCAAATATCTAAATATTGCATTGTTAAGCGAGTAAGAACGATTCCCAAGGTTTCACAGTTCTAGCCTGATGGGAAATTGGTTAAATTAACGATCGAAAATTTGATGACACACACACACACACCAAGTGAAATACATAATAATTTTTAACTTTAAAATTTACTTAAAAAGAGACATTTGTGAGCGTATTAAAAAATTCATAATACTCACAAAATCAAAACATGCATTTGAAAGTTTGTAAGTCATTCTATTTAAAAAATGGTAACCAGAATTCGGAAAAAAGTTATTGTGATAAGACACAGCCCCAAATATTGGAATCTTTCTTTCTTGCGAATGATTACTGACTGAAAGTCAGCAACCCTTACTATCTCCCTTTTGCGAATACAAAAGTTTTACGATACCTCATGTGGCGTTTGTGGAAATCCCGGTGTTCCCAGAGGGGGAAAGAAATTTTTTCCTCAATCCTAAAAGCGCCGAGGGGAAAGAATATTTTGACTTATTAAAATTATAGAAATATTAGTTAAAACTTGTCACAAATGTCTAAATATTGCATTGTTAGGCGAATAAGAACGATTCCCAAAATTTCAGAACTCTAGCTTGATGGGAAGTTGATTAAATTAACGATCGAAAATTTGATGACACACACACACAAAGTGAAATTCAGAAAAACGTTGTAAAAAGGAATAGAATGAAAAAGGAAAGATAGGAGGAATGAAATAAAAAATGAACGGCTATTCACCTGATGAGCGGTAAAATGACGACATAAAAAACTCCACACGCAGAGTTCATCATGTGGAGGAGCACCATCCTGCATGAAAGTGGTTGACGCGAGGTATTTTTGCTGTTGAAGTTGAGGTAAGACAAAACTGATGAACATATCACGATATCTGAGGGAAATTACACTCAATGATACAGGGCCAGTATTGTCATTTTATTCGAAGGAGAATGATGTAAGGATAAATTGGGAGGTGAATTCACTAGTAAAACGGGAAGTGAATTCAAAAATAACTTTAAGTGAGTGTTGTGGAAGTGTGGAAGACACATGGATTTCCTAAAGCCCAAATTCGACAATTCTGGGTGTTCATCGTTCCGTTGAATTAAAAATATACCTCATCATTCCAGAGGTGTTCCTAGACTAGTAGTCATCGAGTTCCACTTGGACAAGAAAAGTCAGTGCAATAGATAAGGGACGGCCAATGGGGGTAATAAGCAATTTCTGGAAGTGGCTGATCTCATACGAAAAAGCTGATCACATACGATCTCATACGAAAGTGTACTATTCATACTATTTTTCTCATACAGTGTCACAGCAATTAGACGAATGTTATATTCCATACGATAAGTCTAATTCCTGTGACATTGCATGTGCAATACTGACGATTAATCAGTGACTACTCGACAATAACCTCTACTTCTGAAACAACTATTACACTGATAGACTTTCGCCTTCTCCCACGTTGAACGCATAACGATCCAGTTCCTTTGAATCGAGATATCATGTCTCTCGCAGCTTGAAGAGACATTAGTCTCCGGCGATACTCCTTCCGATATCGGAATGCACGAAGAGCTGCAGCAGCTTTTCCCTGGTTTTCGTAAAAGTTTCATGATTAACGCGCGTTCTGGTAAACTAAAAACCATTGTAATTGAAAGAATGCTTCTCACTTAATATCCTCCTTTTCATATCCAAATCTCACGCTCAAGGTATCTACTTAAGCAAATCGGATAGTTTTCTTCTTCACTTGCAGAATTACAATTATCATCAAATTTTAAAAGTATTAGTTAAACATATTGAAATTGAAATGCTGTTGCTTGAATAATTGACAACGTTAAAATAGCCTACAGTAATTTATTGCATAACTTTTCAAGCATTTCATCTGTAATGCGTACCCTAGGTTTTTTTTTTTTTTTTTTTTTTTTTTTTGCGGAATTTTTCAACGAGCTCTTTGAATTCTATATCTACAAATTTGAGAATCAATTTACATTTTTTCCACAGTTACAAAATACTCTGGATAGACCAACATCAATTACAATCACCTTGTATATATATATATATATGTGTGTGTGTGTGTGTGCGTGCGTGCGTTTGTGTGTGTGCGTGCGTTTGTGTATCGTATTAAAAATGAATCTATGTAGATATAATCGGACCAGAAATATTACTTTATTGTTGTAAAAATCATAAAAATCTATAAGGAAGACAAAGTAAATAAAAAGTAAGTAAATCAAAAATGAAAATAAAGTAATTTTAAAAAATGATGTTTCTGGTTGTGAACCGAAATGAGTGGTTACAATTTTTTATAGATGGAATGATGTTATGTATTATATATATATATATATATATGTGTGTGTGTGTGTGTTATACATGGAAAATCATGATTTTTCTTAAATTTTTTAGTTTTTAGTTTTTGCTATTTGTTTTTTAAAGATTTTTTTTAATTTTCTTTTTAATATTTTTAGCTTTTGATTTTTGCAATAGTTTTTTCAAAAAATTTCGCTTTTCTTTTTTTTTAAAAAAAAGTTCTTTGGATTTAAATTTTCAAAAAAATTTCAATTTATATATATTTTCTTTGTGTGTCATAACCATTTTTAATAATATTTTTTGTTGAGGGTTATTGTCAGGGTTATAATTCTAGAAAAACCCAACTTTACAGTCTAAAACTTTCTACAACATAAAAAATATTTTTCTCCCAAAAAATTTTAGGCTTTTTAAAATAGTTTTTAAAACATTTTCAAATTTCTTAATATTTTGTTTTTCTACTTTTCTTATATATATAGAACAATCTGATAAATGATTTACATTAATGTTACTAACTTTTTCATAAATCCTAATGCTAAATACAAAATTAAAAAAATACATATTTATTAATCCTTTTTGTGATATTATACATTCTTGTCATTTTGGTTTCATATTAAGGGTTAGTAATTTTTTTTTTTTATTTTTGAAGGCATTTCTTTAATTTTTGAACTATTTTAACCATTATAGGATTTTTAAAAATAAATTTCTTGCATCTCAATGTATATTTAAATTCAATACTTTTTTGGGTATTATTATTATTCATGAATTTATATGATTATGCTTTTCATGTGTTACGATATTGAGAAGAATTCTAGAATTAATAAAAATATATAATTATATATTTACTATAAATATGCAGTTGTAAATTTATTATAAATACATAATTATAAATTCATAAATGTTTTATTCACCCTTAATTACATTACACAATTACTCTTAATTCACTCTTAATTAGGCTATTTTAAATCTTTCATATTATTTATGAAATTCTGAAAAGTAATTTAAGTTGAACTTAAGACAAAATGCAGCGTAAAAAGCAATTTTTTGTTTACTATTATCTAGATCCTGATATTAAAACTTCAACAGAAAACTTTGTTGTATTCAGCTGACTTTAGCTCAAATATTTATAGTCGATAATTCCAGAAATATAGATGAACAATTGTAAATTAAAGCAAAAATGCATTTTTTTAAAAATTTCATCAGAACTTATCATATCTGTATAACAAAGATGAGATAATACTTATCATTTAACTAATCATGGATTTAGATCGACACAATTAAAGTTCATAGCGGATTTGATGAAGAAATATTTGTCTTTTTAGTGCTATAATTCCCTGAAGCACGAATTTATATTTTTTTTTTTTTTTTTGAAGCCTTCAGAAATTACTAAGATATCTGATTTAATTTTAAAAAACCCTTAGCATAAATTAACAAAAAATATTTGCTAAATTTTTTTTAATTGTTTTATATTTTAATGTGAATTAAAGAAAACTCTGTGACAGTGTATGTAAAAGAAGTTGCTAGAAAATGATATTTCCTATCTGTTACCAAACAACTAAGGTAATACTTTTTTAGTAATTTAACGGATGCCACTCGCATTCGTGTATTAAGTTGGTTAAATTTAGTTCTGCTACGAAACTACATTTCAAGCAGAGAGCTTAACCAAGTAGCCGGAATATCAGGCACCCGACAGGCTGGCAAACAAGTACTAAGAGCGAATCATGTAAAGGTAACACAGACTTTAACTTCTGACTACGTAATCGTACTAAAATATTGTCTTTGCATGGTTTTCGATTTAGTAGAGGCTTAGTTTTAATCTTCAAAAACATTCTCAGATGAGTTTGAAAAAATGATGATGTATTTTTTGTGCTTGAATAATAAACAATTTTAGTCATCATACTTCTAAACCCACATATGGTATTAATACATTATAATTTTAAAAAATATTAATTAACAATTTTTTAAAAAAAATTTTAACTGTTTTTTTTTTCAATTCAAAAATCAGTTTTAGAATGTAAATAATAAGATAATTAACAATGATATCATCCGCTTCTTCCATGTTTTTAAGGTGTTATGTTTAAATTAAATATAATAGTACAATCCCTTTTTTTTTCAATTCTGGTATGTTTTCTAGAAATAAATTTCCTATATTTAATATTTTTGTTTACGAATCTCATAGTGCTTTTTTCTTTTATTTACTTTGTTATAAGATCAAACGTCACATGTCATAACAATTATTTGATATCTATAGAATTTCATATTTTGAGTTCAAGTAGGATATCCAGATTATGTTTATCGAAGCGGTTATTTATTTATTTTTTCAACTGTATTCTGATTTTCAAATATTACATAAAATCGGTAATATTCAGGTTCTTTATCATGGCTTGAAATACTGTAAAATGTAATTACAGTTCGTCACTTGACCGAGGTACAAAATTACGAAGTCCTTTGGCAATAGCCTTCATGTTTCTTCTAGTGCGAGGTTAATAAAATCTACCAACTTGTAATTACAGCCAAGACTGGGATTTTATAAACTGATAACAGAAATCCGTTCTGAGGTACTCTATAGTAAAGTAATTCAAACGAGCTCAAGAATACAAATCTAAAAATAATGCTTTGTGGATAATCATGAGTTTCTCCGCATTCAATAGGATAGAAAGTAAAACAAGACATTCTCAATGTTAATAGTTTTCAAACGAAATCTCTGAGAATCTATTACGAATAAATCAGAATAATGTAGTCATATGTACACCTGAATCATCAGAAATAAGATTCTGAGTTACGTCTTTGGATTTCATACTCTTCTTACAAACATATGTTCGGTGATCAGGAAATATTCAATCATTTTAGTAATAATTCTGCATTTCTTATGTACTGATTCATATTAGATATTCAAGTAACTCAATTGAAGAAATAATTTACTCAATGACTAGTTACCCTAGATTATAAAAATTAAATAATCAATTCCCAATTTTCTTTCTCTCATTAACATGATTAAAGCATTGTTGTACCCTTAAATTTCATAACCCTCATGTTGCTTCTGAGTGCGACGTTAACAATCATAATCACTCACATTTAACGAAAAAATTAGAGATATTTTTTCGACAAAACACCAATAAAAATAAGAAAATGTTAATTTTTCACAAATAACAGTTTCCAACTGAAATAAAGACTATCCGATGTAGTTTTTAACTGATTATACACACATATATGTTCATTTATCATAATAATTTTAATGTGTTTAAATTTTCTTTTCTCCTTTTTAGTTCTTTAAATCATTTTATAGTTTATAAATTTAGAACTGATATCGGAAGAACTGATTTAATTTCTCAGCATTAAGTTTACTACATAAGTCAGCCGAACATCAATTTAAAAACAAAAATGTTCTTTTATAGTTTTCTGAATAATTTTTAAAAACATGAAAAACGTGTCGAAATCATGAGAATTTTAATCATGATTAGAGGGATGCCAAATTTATTTTTTGTCCTAGAAATTTAGTCTTTTCGAATTAATTATTAAGCAAAATGCTGAAAAATTCATTATTACAAGCACAAACAATAAATTGCTTAGTAAAAAATGGCTCAACTGTTAAAATCAAACACAGATTATTGGGGCATTTTTTTTAGTTCAGAAATGCAGACATTTCTGTATATATCAAATTGCAATCTGTGGAATTTCCCCATTTTTTTTAAATCTTTTAATAGAATTTCATTTTTGAATTAAGTTTAGCAAACAAAACGCTGAGAAAATCTTTATAATAAGTACAAGCAATAAATTGCTTTTTTTTTAAAAAAAAAAAAAAAAGTAGCTCAATATCAAATTTGAATTATTGGTGAAGTTTTTTTTTCCAGTTCTATCCAGACATTTCTGTACACATTCGAAATTATCATCTATGGAATTTCCCCATCTTTTTATCTATACGTTGAATTTCATTTATAACCTGTCATTTTGAAGGAGGTGACACATCAATTGGTTATCACGCTCTTTAGCAGACCATGCAAAGATATGAATCGCCATAAAAATTTCTGGTACAACACGGGGCAACAGAAAACCACCTGTCGTTAAGCAAATCTTGAACATTTGTTTTATGCGTAATGCGAAACAGTCGCCGCTGTGTTTTCTCTCTGCTCTCCAAGAATTCCCTATGAATGATTAATGAGACGTTTTATGTCAAATATTTCTAAATATGTTTTTACCATTCCACTCTTGAACCTGATCAGAAATATTCCCGTTTAGGGAAGAAATATTTATTAGTACGTAATGCAGTTCTGAAGGGATAATAAATGCATTCAATGCGCGTTATCAGGATTTTCCAGACTGGAATTTCAGGATTTTCCATTTTGTTAAGTAATGGAAGAAGAAATATGCTGGAAAGTCCTGAACGTCGTGATACATATGTATTTATAAAATTTTACTATAATTTTTTGCGTTATACATTTCTGAACAAAATCCCATTTTGTTGAAACTTTTTTCTTTCTTTAAATTCTTATTTTAAAGTGTTACTTTCCTTCAAGAAATTTTTTCTAGGAAAAAAAAAACTAGAATAATTTGAGTTTTAATATGTTATAAATTGATATATATTATTATACAGCTTGGATGTTAGATTGTATCTTTAAGCATATTAATAAATTTTTCTGAATATTTTTGGAGTTTTACATAACACGTTGAAAAAATTCCCAAAATTTTCGGAGAATTAAAAAGTTTACTAATTTGCAGAAAGTATTTCCCAAAACATATGCTCTTATGAATCAGGAGGGAAAACTTTCCTTATAATCTTTTCTTGATGCACGTATCCACGGTAGTCAAATGGTCATGATCGCGAACTCAAGGTAGGCGTTACTCTTATCACGAATGGAGTTAGTCTTGATGCAACTTGAGACCCGATGTGTTGAAGGGCTGTTGCTCGTTAAATCTGTGGAGGCTCAGTGTCTTCACGTTGGAGTAATGAAGGAGTTTGGAGAGTGGAACGTCATCAAAGATATCGTCTTCTAAACTTGATAGAAGCTCAAAATTACGAGATCTTTCGAAAAATAGTTCTCAAGTTGCTTCTGAGAACGACGTTAATAACAATCGATCATCTCGAGGCGTATTTTACTGCATAACAGCTTATAAACGTTCTGGCAATCAAAAGTCTTAAATAGATGAGTAACATAAAAAAAATTCTACAACAACTATTTAATTTGTAAAACACTTTATAAGAAATATTCTTTTTCACCAAGTTTCCAGTTATACTTCATATTGCTATTTACAAATTTTTAAATGGCTATTTTTTTAAAGACATTTTTAATCTAATTTAATTTTCATACCTATATATGTAAAATCAAATACTACCAAATATTCCATGTATAATTAATGGATTTAGAGGAAAAAATACATTATAATCTTATATTTCCTTCTTAACGGTTCCGATGAGTCATAACTAACATCTGAAATAATTCTTAATACTTCTTTTTCTCGTGTTTCTTTTTTATTTGAAATTGATCCAATTGGCACAGTTCAATTTCGAGATTTTCAATGCTTGGGTGAATAAATCCCTATTTTCAATTCAAAAGGTCATTATTTTTCATTCTCTCTCCTTTCTGTCTCGCCAGTATTCATGAATTTTAACTTCCTTTTTACAACACGCGGATCGAAATGGTTATTATCATTTTAAGATCACGTCAACTTACATTGTTGTAATGAATAATCTTCTAGGCAAAACATTTCTCTTGACGTATGTGCGTATCTGTGTCTTGTAAGCCTCGCCTCTCTCACGAGTTTGAAGGCCGAAACGCTGTTTCAAATGAAATATTTTACAGACTAAATATTATGAAATTCAAATGGTGGCCAAGAAGTCTTTCGCCAGTTCCTTATTTTTAAAACGAAGATACTTTTGAAAACTTCATTTTGGCTTACAAGTAGAATCTATTTCTACGCACAACTGATCATACCAATTTGATGAATTGTTTTTAATTAACATCGCATTTAGAAAAAACATGGGAGTTAATGCCTTGAAATTTCGAATCTCGATCTAATAACAAGGATGTCATCTGAGCTGGTATCCCACTCTCTAAACTTCCACATCTCAACATTAGGACACTAAGCATCATCATATTTAACATGCAACAAACCCACAACATGACGGGTCTTTGACTAATCGCATCATATAATGAAAATTGATATAATTTCCCATTGCGATCAAGTAAAATATAAAAACAAATTTAAAAATCCTTCCAATTATTGTATTTTCATTGGGAAAACACATACTCTACTAATACGAATATTTGTTGCAATGTTATTTGAAACCTCTATTTAATTTCTTAATTCTCGTTGCAGTTGAATAGATCAAATAAAATCGTAATTACAAATAATCATGGCATTTAATTTCAATTCCAGCAAAAAGTTCTACATAAATTTGAAGTAAATTGTGAGTATAGCAATATATTAATATTTTTGCTTCGTGCTTATTGTATAAAGAGAACATTTCATCGAGAAAAAAAAAGAGAATATTTCCAAGAATAAACCTCAACAAAATCTGCTTCTGTATACAAACTAGTTATTTTTAGTTACAAACAAACAACGCGACATATTTTATCATAACATACACATAAACACTATTTATGTAATTTATATCTGGATTATTTGGATTTCCTTAATCCTACTCAATTAGACAATATTGCGTGGTTGTATATATTTTTATTTAACACAAAATCAAAAGCTATTGTCGCATTTACGTCGACTTCCGGTTAAACATCCTGAATATCTTTCTTTTTTCACATTCCCGAACTAAATAGATAGGGTCCACAAGATTTCCCACACATAAAAGTCAACACATCTTGGGCGTTCTTATCAGGACTCGAATGCTTCAGAACAAAGAGCTTCACCGGCAACACGTGTCAGCAGATGCTGAGGATGAAATTCAATTGTTGAGAGGATTCGAGGTTCTGACGCAAAACGGGTAATCGAAAGGGCTAAGCATCTTCCGTTTTATCAGTGCCATAACCTGGTTACATTTCTTAGATTAGAGGCGGGGTGTCTTTTCTCGAAGACGGGTCGTAATTTTTTTATCCAACCGATAATCTTGTCCGTACGTGTGAAAAACAAGTAGCCAATGTCAAGAGGGCATGTTGCTCAACGTTGCCTAATATTCACGCAATAAATAAGCGTGAGTCCACAATTTTTTCCTCCAAAATTTGAACTTAGGATCATCTTTTTATAGACATACTAACATCATCTTCTGAGAAATAACTGCAAATCTTGCGCATTTCTCTTTTGATTTTTTGTGATAATAATTTGCAAAAATGGAAAGTGAAATGTTATTCTTTCTAAATAAGAGATCAAATTTTAGTTAAAGTAACTGGGAGAGTAAAGTATTCAAATTATACATTAACATCGCAATCACCTAAGTATTTTGAGATCTTGAATAAAACGTTTATTCATGATTCCGTGGAAAGTTATGCAAATGAGCATGAAAATGAAAAGAAAAAAAAATCTCAAAGCTTAGAAGTGAAGGAAGGAATCCATGATTTTATGTCATCGGTATTAGTGAGTATTTATAGGGAATCTATTAGTCATTCTTATTTCTCTCTCACTGCAAAACATTTTGAGGATAGCACTAGCTTTGAAGAAAAGACCATAACTTTACTCTCCTTATTTAAGCATTAAATAATGTAATGAATAATCTAGTGCTTTGCGCGCACACACACATTTAAGTTACGTTATAAAATGAAATCCAAAGCGGAAGCCATTCCGAACTATATCATTGATTGACAATGGAAAAATTGTATAATCAACAATAAAGCCATATTAATAGCTGCACTTCACTTTCTGGAAAAATTAAGAGGAATTAAATACACTTAAATCGCACACACACATTCAAAAGAAATAACTTCATAATAACTAAGAAATTCATCCAATAAAAGAGTTAGAAAGCACCTATTGTTATGTCACCGTATTTCTTTGAAGAATTATTTGAAAGCCATCAGATACATAGTGTTAAGATCATTTTAAAATAATTGAGTTCTATAATAGTTTTTGAATGCTGAGGAATAAGGAAAAATTTAAATTTAGACGCATATTAAAATGAGGTTGTCACAAATAAACTTATTTACATTCTTCTTATAATAAAGTTTAAAATTTTTTGTCATTGAGTTTATAAATGGTTGTATTGGTTAATTACTCATCACAAATCCAAAAAAAATTTTATTTAAAAAATGGCTATTTTCAATAGTTTATTTTTGAACACTCGAAAAAACGAATTTATATAAATATGAACTAATACTGTAATTTTTTTTATTCTTTTTGTATTGTATTTTTTATTTTTCACGATATCGAGCAATGAAGTTTTCACAAATATCTAATTTAATAAAATGGCTTTATTAATAAAGATAACGTTAAAAAAATAAAATTGTTCATTGCTGATCTAAATAATAGGGACACAAATATTTTCGTACAAATTGGAATTACCATTCATTGATTAAAAATATTATGTAAATCTAGTTTATTTCTGAAATTTGAAGAAAAAAAATGAGTTCACATATATGCAGAGTTAAATTACATTTCGTAATTCATATATAACTCTTTGTATGTATTTTGAAATAATAAAAAAAAAATTAATGCAATTAAAACTATTTTAAAATAGAAATTTAAAACTGGAAGTATAAAACGACCCAAGTTGTCTTCCAGAAAATTCTTAAGTCTGCATATCAGTTATATAATTTCTAAATTTGAGATATATTTATTTTATAATAATGCATGTAATTAAGTTTTTTAAAAAAATTTAAGAGAAAAATGGTCTTTGACCTGTTCTAGGCTTGTTTGTTAAAATGAAATCTGAAATAGCATATATGTGATCTAAATAATTTATTATTGATCTACGACAATCGAACTCTTAGTTATGTTAAACAATTAAATAAAAGCTCATTTAACGTGCAAAATTCTTCGAAAATTCATAAATTGTTATCAAACTCAAATAAAAAACTATGCGATGTAATTCTGTGAAGGGATTGCAGCATAAAGATGTGCGTTTTAAGACTTCTTAGCGATCCTTATCGGTATTTTCACACGGATAACGAAGGTCATTTTATGGGATGTAGATAGATAGGCTTTAAGAAGGTCTTTTTTTTATTATTATCTACAAATGTGTATATAAAAATCATTTGGATTTTTAGAACAAAAGAATTTAAAAGTCATAACAATTTAAAGCTAAAGTGACACATTCTATAAATTAAAATAAATAAATTTTAAGTAAATATATAAATTTAAAGTAAAATAAATAAATTTAAAGTAAAATAAATAAATTTAAAGTAAAATAAATAAATTTAAAGTAAAATAAATTAATTTTTTTTTAAGTTTATAAACTCAGAATAGAGTAACGCAGAAGGTTTAAAATGTTTTGTTAGTTTTATTTTTAAATCCTACTTTAAATAATACCATAAGTGATTTTAAAAAATGTGAGCGCTCTTATTTTACAGCTCCAAAAAGGTACAATGAAATGAATATTTATTTTGAGTAATAAAAAAATTTTATCTCTAAAAAATTATGTGAAATCTGAATGATCAAAAATTAATATATTAACCGAAAATTTTGAAATTTTTTGTAATTAAATTCAGTTATCTTTCATTTGAAAGAAACTTTAAAAAGGAACAGAAATTGTTTTTGTAATACATTTCGAAAAACGGATTTTGTCACCAAAGATGATAACTTTATTTAAAAATTATTATTAAATTTTCAATTCAATATAAGCAACAATAAAACATTGAAGTGGAACAATAATATTCTTTTCTGATATTAAAATTAATGCAAATGATCAATCATTAAATTGATTACGTTTTAAGCTAAATGGGAGTATTGCTGCCGTAAATTGAAATAATTTTTGTATTTTTATTTCAATCCAATAAAAAAATTTAGGAGAAATTTATTATGGCATAGTTTTGAAAATTAAGTTCATTATTGGTGAAAGCAAGCACCAAAAATTTATAAATAAAACTTTTACAATAAATATATTTAAAGAAATATTTTTTTTTTAAATTAAGTTCTTTACTGGTGAAAGCAGGCATCAAACATAAATACAAAAAAAAAAAAAAAATATGATACTATGTTGAAAAGCAGTCGGGTAATCAATCATTCTGTCGTTGACTTAAACAATATCTCTTTCGGTAGCATATATGGAATACGATAAAAGGAATGAAGAAAAAATTATTTTCACAAAATGTTAACTTATAATATGGTTTTATATATTCTAAGTAATTATGCGATTTATTTTAATAGTTATAAATATATAGTTTTTTTTTAACTTTTCACATAGCATTCGAATTGTGAGTCCATCTAATACAAACTTAAGAGAGCATGAAATGTCTTCGCATATTTCCTTCATCTCTCCCTTTTACTTGCAAATATCAGTTCAGTGACCTCGATAAAAGAGAGAATTCCTTCCCTTTTCAAATAATAATTTTATTTATCAAAAAGAAAGGAAAACCCAACTTTCTTATCTCGATTTTTCTACGTTTCCCAATAACGCATATTGACAGCTCTTAAATCACATTAAAAGTATCAAAACCTTTCTTTTCCATTCCACGCAGCGTTTTTTCCTCATTATCAAACCTTAAATCGTCGCTGTCAAGGACCTAGATGTTGGTCATCAATGCCTTTTCTCCGTCTTCTTTTTTTTTTTTTTTTTTGTTCGTGTTTGTTTGTATTTTCGCTCTCGTTCTATTTTTGTAACATTCAGACAAAACCTGTTTGCAACGTGTTACGTGAGCATTCATAATTCCGTTTCATTTATTTATTTTTTTCGTTTCTTCGGAAAATAAGGTCAGGAACTAGCTTTCCGTAGCCGATTCGCACGGTATTATATAAGGATACGAGCGGTCTCTGCTCATCCTTCAAACGCCGTTATTTGGTCTGGTATTGAATTTCTCTTCTCAACTAACATCCTGTGTGTTTCGCTCAGTTGGACAAGCGACACACATGTTCAAACTTGCGAATTTCTTATCCAAGGTCGTTTTCAGCTGTACAGCAACAATTTTAGAATTATGAAGAACATAATTCGGCAATCTTTTTATACAACTATCTGATAAAAGATTTAAAGATAAATTAATTGGTTTTTTCCCCTCTTGTATTCTGATAAAAGCTCATAGTTTACAGGCACTTCAAGAGTTGGAGATTGCGATATTTTACATGATGAATGAATTTCGTATAAAAAAATGCTATATAATCCCGTTTATCCACACCATGAGGAATAAAAACAGTAAAACTATGAGTTAAGAGTCTGTTGCCAATAACGTTTTCATTCAGAACTCTTTCTCCTGATAATCTACGATTATTCTTTTTAACATTCTTTAATAATGATTACAATCTAAGTGGAGGAAAATATAAGACATGGAAAGGGAACATAGAAGAGAAATAAATATCGACAAAAAATGTTTCAAAACAGAAAAATGAATTTATGAAAAATTATCCATATTAATCTATTCACTAAATTTTTCTTAATTTTAATATTTTTAGTGCTTTTTTCATACCTTAAGAACACGTTTGAAATTTCAATTCCTCAGGTCGATATTCATTCAAAAATATTTCTCAAACTGTTCTCAAATGCCAATGATATTTCTTCCCGTTTCTGACTTTGAAAATGAGAGAAAAAAAATGAAAGATAAATGAAGCCGTTGTTATATATATATATATATATATATAACATTTCTCAACCAAAATACGTATAATTTATTAATTACACGTTTATATTTATTATTTGCAGTCAGATCTATTATTGTACTCGTATGAAGAATATTGAAAATTTTGTTTTGATATTTTAGTAATAAATAATTCTGATAATTTGAGTATTCAAAAACATCTATTTAATTTCGAAAAAAGACGATGTATTGTCGTAATTTTTTCAGTATTTATTTTCTTGCACCTATTGTAAGGATTTAGTGCTGTCACTATCTCATATCTATTCGAAAAGTAGACAGTTCTATTTACCCGTTTAGTTTTACGCTACTGAACTCATTTCAATTGTTTACGTCCGGGAGAAAAGCCTACGCACTTAATATTCAATGAAGCGATTCTTGGGGGGAAAAATAAAAGCTCGACAGAAACGTGAATAAAAATTTAAAAAAAAAAAAAAGCGAAAAAGGCGTGTATGTTACGTTGATTTTTCCGGTGCAAATCGTACAGTTTGATTTGATACCGGGAAAGAACTTTGAATCACATTTCTCTTTCTTATCGGTGGAAGATGATTTTCGAGACGCGAAAGCAAACCGCGCGAATCCGCCAATAGGACGAAGTTATGAAATGGTTGCCACATTTGGCAATGTATCGCAGTACAAATAGTTTGTTTCGATTTATTATTTTTTTACAAGTTTACTATGAGAAAAGTTGTGCAATCGTCTTTTTAAAATAGAAATTGGAAACTACGCGCAAATGCTTTTTTTTTTTTTTTTTTTTTTTTTTTCACGAAGAGTTTAAGGCACGGAATTGAAATTCAAGGAATCTTTATTTTATTTTGAGCAAAATATTTTTTCAAAAGGTAACAAAACGGAGAGAAATTAAATTATCGCTTACTGTTATTATTATATTTCTTTCTTCCTTTTTTTTTTTTTTTTGGTCTTAATTATGAGTATAATTGTTTACTCTCTCTTAAAAGCGCTTAAAGAAATTAAGATTTCTTCTGAAATTTCCTCACAAAGACTTTCTCCAACAAAACTTTTTCCAAGATTCAATATAATATTGCTATAAATCTTATTTACTCCAAAAAAATAATGTAATTCGCTAATTTTTTTTTATTATTTATGCTAAATTTTAATTATTCATTGTTAAAAATAATTCCGTCTTAAATGAAACAAATCAGCTGATTTAGTAAGATTAGAAAAGGACAGAAATTAAACCATTGTGAAATTTGCATAAACTTTTATTTATACTAAGTTCCTTTAATTAATTAGGATTACATATATATTTACAGGATTATTCATTCATAGGATTTAATAAATTTCGCATGACTAACCCTTATCTTTTTTCTGAATTATACACACACACACACACACACACATATATATATATATATATATATATATGGGGGTGTCATTCAACATAATAAATGAAAATACAATTAGCCAATTCCCGTCCCAAAACTGGAAAAGAAAGTAGAGTATACTTATAGTCTTCTTTTTTTATCATACTGTTTGGATGGGGGGGAAATCTAATTAAGTTATTGTAACTTCAAATTCGTGTTAAAATACTTATTATATAAATTTTTTGTTTGAATTAAATCTTCCTCTTTTTTTTTTTTTTTGTCTAATTTCCTCTTCGTTTATTGTATAGTAATTATATGATAATATATGCCATATTCATAATTTATTAATAACATAAAAAATTAAGATGTGAATCGGTTATCGGATATGTAATCTGTTACATAATTTAAAGGTCATTAACCAGGGAGCATAACTGTTTTCTCTGCATCGTCATTTACACATTTCCAAAGTGTAACCTTTAAACCTTGTGTAACCTTGTTAGGTTTTAAAATGCCAAAGTGTAACCTTTTAAGATGTTACATAAATGTCAAACTCTATGATTCGACTCCGAAATTACGTAAAAAAGTGGTTTTTAAAAGAAAAGGGCTGGAAACCATAGGTCATTAGATAATCAAGCGTCACCGAGGGGGGGGGGGGACGTCTTAACTGGCAGACTTAATTACAAGTTAATGAAACAGCAACTTGTTAACAAACTGCTACACGACACCGCTTTCTTAATCAGCAACTTTGGGTGGAAAATCCCACTATCTACAATCGGTACCCGTTACAACCACTTTTTAAACACGCCAGTTGACAGCACGTAAGCGACCTCCGAGGAGATGCTGGGTTATTTGACCCAGTTTCCTGGAAGTAAAAGACGTTGATGGTTGATTTTACTTGCACTTGCTGCTTATTTAATTTTTGTCCCGTAATCGCTGCGACCTTTCGCCTCCGTCTCTTTTGAAGATGGTTCGAAGAAAAATGAAAGTTATTTCCTCTCCTGACTGGTTCCCCCCTCGTTCCGGAACTGCGGAACCTTTCTTCCAGACGGGGGAAAAACCAACTTAACAAGTTAGCACCGTCTTTTCTCACACAATGATACCATCACCTTAACCATTATCAGAAGCAAAAATAAACTATTAGCGCGTTTCGAATTCCGCGCCCTGCCCTAGCATTCCTCGAAATGTTCTCAGGACAGGCCGAGTAATGGACCGTCTAGTTAGATGAATAACTTTCCAAAAATCTATTTCCTCTGCCGAGAAACACCAGAGGCGAAGATCCAGATTCCGCGCTTGTTAAGCGTAACAATGTTGCATTAAGTGGTAATTACCTCGGAGTAACTGGAGTCAATTACTTGACCGTTGTCACGTACGTGGAAAACAATTTCGCTATTTTAGCGTGTACTTTCATCCGGTTCATACTAACTGATACCCAAATTGTGTGATGAATTTTTTTTTAAATAAAACACGAATGAATTGAGCAGTGATCTTCAAACTTTATCCACTCACGGAACCCTTAGAGCTATAAGGTTTTTTCAGGGTAACCCAACCCAACCTTTGAAAATTACATATTAAATAATATTTATTTTTCAATATCAATATTTAAAGTATATCAATGTATTAAAGGTACTTGATGTGAAAGCAATTAAAGAAAAATGTGGCATTTGATATGAAAAAAAAAAAAAAAAAATTAACTAACATAAAATCGGTTAACAAATAGCATTAACTCGTACTTCAGGTGTCACCTACTTTTGCATTATATTTAGTAATTGGGGTATGCTTGCATTTTTTTTAATGCAAAACCGTCGATGTCTAGTCGTATTGATTTTATGTGCCAGTGGCGCACCCATAGGAGGTGCAAAGTGACATATGCAACCCCCTCTCCCAAGATATGTTCTGGAAATTGAAAAGTTTCTGGATAGTTTTCTTTTGTTATACTATTACAGACATTCTAAATTTAAAGAAAAAAAATTAACTTTTTTCCCCCTTCACATGTTTAAATTTTTTCATCAGCATGAGAAAAAATGATTCTACGAAATCAATTCATGAGAAAGGAATGAAAAAGTCTTTGCTGTCTTCGATATGTTCCTCTGGGTTAGTCACAGCTTCTTAATCATTTTTAAATTGTAACCATTTTTTTCAATCATTAAAGGATTTTTATCAGATTTTCAATCTTGTTGGATTCCATCGATTTGGATCGTAGATTTTTTTAGTTCTCATTGTATTTTTATTATTTGTCTTAAAAGATCTTTATTTTAGTGACTTGATATAAATTATATCAACTCGTAAACATTTTTATTCAAGAGAAATAAGACTGATGTAGCTAATTATTTAGTTTTTACCGGGTGGTAATCTTAACTGTTGAAATTTCTTCTAACACGGCGATGACGATATGCACACTCCCCTCCCCTCAACCCCCAAATAAAAAAAACCAAAAATTAATTTTGGGGTACGCCACTGTTATCTGCAGTCGCAATTCACATTCTACATTAAGTTTTTTTCCTTCTACATTTTGCTTTTGTTGCCACATAGGTAAAAAAAAAAAAATCACGAAACACTCAACAGTAGCTCACATTTAAGTAATCGCAGGACATACAAACGCCTTAGCGAACGTGAATTTATTTTGCATCACATCAACTGAACAATTGAAAATCCCGAGCTACTTTTGTACATACTTAACTGCTGGTGTGTTACGAAAGTAGGCAGCCCTCATACGAAGCTTCTGATTAATTTCCAAAGATAACTAAATGTGTATGTATACTTTTTAGTTAATAAACGTTTGTCAATTAGAGTGTTTTATAAAAAAAAAATTCAATTTTTTTTTTTTTAATCGGAGAAACCCGGGGTTTGACTCAAGGAACCTTGCCGCAGAACACAGTTTGAAGTCCAGTGGAATAGAGGACGCAATTTAATTCTGAAATACTATCTTAACGTTTTTAATGTTTCTGAAAAATGTATCTGAAAAATGCATTAAGTATTTGAGTTTTTATTGAGATCGTAATAAAACCATTGCTTTCTGTCATTAACTGATTCAAATCCTGCGAAAAAGGGATTATAATTTCAAGAGATTTTTATTTATTTATTTGAAAAATCACAATTTTTAGATATCCTGGAAAAGAAGAATTTCCTGAAAAGGAAAATAACAATTTGCGAGAGACATTCTTTCAAAATAATTCAGTAAATATTCTGACTAG
>BMAW01110928.1:449750-460922 GCA_019974015.1 Nephila pilipes | reverse complement strand
TTGCGAGAGACATTCTTTCAAAATAATTCAGTAAATATTCTGACTAGAGGAATAGAATTCCGGAATTCACATTTTTTTTTAGAAATGTCTTAAATGTTTTCAATAAAATATTTTTTGATAAGTGCTTATTATGATTTATTCAGGCAGTTATTTATTTTTAATGCATAAGCAAAGCCTCTCTTTCTAAAAATTGTATATTTTATTTAAGTATCCATCACAAATAACGAAAATAATTATGTATATTAATATATTTTTGCACATAGTTTATTCAAGTACAGGATATAAATAATTGAAATAAAGTTTTATTTTACTGTGTTATTTCCCATATATCTCTTTCTATAAAAATGTTCAGTTTAGTAAAATTAGAATCAACAAATATATCTGACCCAAAATAAATCACAATAACTTATATATTAAATATAATATCAAACAAAAAACTACTAAAATGCAAACATGTATATATATATAAATATATACTGGCGTGGCAATTTGTTATAGACTGAATAATTTATCAACATTTTTTTTAATAAATCCTAAATAAAGACACGAAAATTAAATAACCAAGATAAAAAGAAAAACTGTTTGATTTAGAAAGACTGATTATATAGTAGTATTATTCATTTTTCTGTGAGAAACTGCTTTCAATAAAGTTTATATTTGACCAATATTTTCGGAATTTATTATTATTTTGCTGTCTGTCTATATCTTTCTTCGTTGTAAAATATAACTTTGATAAAAATGGGGGGAAAGAGGGGGGCGTCATTACTGAGTAGCACAAAAATAAATACTAAATATTCAGAAATAAGTACTAGGATTGCTGTTTTTCTTTTTTTACAACAGGAATTAATTTTATTTACTACATTTTATACAAAACTAGGGTCTCTACCGAGTTATACTCCAATTTATTAGAGTATGATCAAAAAATGAAAACAAATTTCATGGTACTGGTATCTCTGGGTTTATATTCACTTGTTTTATGGTCGACAATGTAGTAGTTGCGTCTTCGGTTAGAGTCCTGATTCTGTCAATCATAAGGAATGATGGAGGCGGCTATGTATTAAATGAAACTCAGCCTCGATGTGGTTTGTAACTTGGGCGAGGAAGGTATTAGATTAGGCGTCATTTCCATTTATTCGTCAAGGCTCTAAATTGATAAATCTGCTCTTATCAATCCCTTTGCAGTTCTAAAACAAAATTAATTCAAATAAAATCAATGTCTTCTTATTATAGAACTCTGGAATTCCTTTTTAATTGCATTAAACACAATATCATAAGATACATTAAACATTAAGATTATTAACATTAAACATTATACATTAAGATAGTACCTCTTGTAAGGAGCACCTTTATTTGAGTGATAATTTTTGTCCATCCCGAGACCCTTTGAATAGTATATATATTTACTTATTATTAAGAGTTCCTTACTGGGAAGTACTACAGTATTAAATAAAAAATTAACAATAAAATTTGAGAAATGACATTTACGTTTTTCTATATGAATGACATATGCAATGATATAAAAAGAGTGAGAGTTGTTACGAATGATTAATTACTCGACATTAACTTTAGAATTTAACAGAATACGTATTTGAATATATAAAGCTTTTAGAAAAAAAGGACCCAATTTTGAAGAGGTTCAAATAGACAACTAAAGAAGTTACGTTACAAGCTTTTTGGACAAATTAAATTAAAAGTAAGATTTTGAAGCTTATAAAATTACACCTATTCAATATGATCACGACCAGACACAAGAACGACATCCAGTGGTGTGATTCGGAAATTGGTCTCAGAGGAGATGACGACTTTGTTCTTAATCAATGGCCCTCCAGGAGACCTGATTTCATTCCCAGCGGGGTTTTTTGTCTTTGGGGCTACTTATGAAATAAAATGTTTTTTTTTTCTTCTCCATAGCACATTGACGACGGGAAACGCGAATTCCCGTTCGTCATATTGCAGCTAATCAAACTGTAACATTGAGCATGCTGGTCAGAAGTCTGAGATGAGTTAGTTCTACTGACCGGATATCGTTCGAACTTCTGGTGGTATGAACACATTGAGCATTTGTGGCAGCTGTAGCCCAGTGGTCATGATCGCAGATTTGCAGCCGTTTTCATCGAATCATGGTTTCGTGCCTTGATGCCACTAAAGACCCACCGTGTAGGCAAGGCTGATGTACATCAAATCTGTCGAGGTTCAAAATCTTCCTAAGGGCAGGATGAGGGAGTTAGGAGACGGATGTGACAGCTCAAGTGTCATCCTCGTCATTTGACTGAGGCTCATAATTACTAGGTCCCTCACATATATCCTTCTTGCTTCTAGAAGACGATCAAAAAGTCAATCAATCACACTGAATGTTTATAATTTAATAAATTTTGAAGTGCTATTTTTAATTTAATTTGTTTAAAAATTTTAAAGCTTCTTAGTTAGGAAATTTTTTTGCAAACGGCCAGTATTCTATGTAAACGAAATTTTCTAACTACATTTTAAACGCAGCACAGATTTAAATTTAAATTTCAAATTACCCTTCCGTATACTAGGAGAAAAAATTGTTATAAAATTCAATTAATTCAAATTAACTAAATTTTTCCTTTTATAAGATCGTGACAAAAAAACCCCACTGATATTTTTTTCAAAATTATATAATTTCTTATGATTCTGACTCATTTCGTGCTCTGAAGTTCAAAAGAAAGCGTCCTTGGAATGAAACTTTTTTTTTTTTTTTTTTTTTTTTGCGTAAAGATTGTTATCAAGACCTCTTTTCTAATTAGATGTAACAAGAATTCGTATTTAAAGTTCCCGTCAACCTATGAACTTAAAATTTTAAAGTATTATTGACCTTCTAATATCTAAGCTATACTTATCAAATTTAAATAAATGCACATATTTGATAACGAAAAATGTTTTCGAAAGAGCGATAATAAATCATGGTATATTCTGCTTCATTACTTGTATTTCCTGTCCCTTGGAAAAAATATTTATTAAATAAAGTATAGGTTTCAAGTTTTCAGATAATTAAAAATATTTTCAGAGTACTTTCAAAACTTGGTAGAAATAATAAGAGCAAATATATACAGATATAAAAATATTCCATGCAAAATTTTGCAAGGAACACAATTAGTCTCCAAAGGTGCTAACTTTTAACAAAATAACTATTGAACAATGGAACGAAGTTTTCTGGAGTACTTAGATGGGCTCTAGCCTCCATTCTGTACAAAAAAGTTTGTGAGCTACTCGTACCTTTACCTCGGTTTCTATATTTGCTTAAATGTTAATTGGGGTATTTAAGGGACTTATAGTTAGGTATTGAAAATGCTACTCAGATTTAGAAGTAGGGGATTTATGAGTTATTTTGAATTATAAAGTAAAATGTTTAAGAGATGTTTTATAATTTATTTATTCGAGCCTGTGTGCTTGAGAACAGCACTTGGAAGATAGGGAGTCAAAAATTTAATTCGCCGAGCGTGTCAAATTTACGCTTTTGCCGTCGTCATTGAGAGTGTATTGCTGCTCATTGCAGAGTGAAAAATAACTATTAACTTCTTCAATTAAATATTAGAATTGAAGCAAACGGTAAAATATTGAAGTGGATAATAACATTTTTTTTTCAGATATTAAAATTAAAACAAACGATAAATTATAACATTGATAGATTTCAAGCTAAATGTTATTATGGCTGCCGTGAATGAAAGTAGATGAATATTTGTGTGTTAATGCATTAATCTCTATTCGTTACACTAATACTTCAATGGGGGTCGCTACAACTGAAACTGAAACTATTGTGAATCGGTCGGAAGACTTTAAACTAAACGAGCCACATGTGCATTTAATACTTTATTTTGAAAAGTGTTACGGACGACATTTTGTGCTTCTACGAAAATAAAAATCAATTAAAAAAATAGAGTGGAATAATAAATAAACTTTTTAGAATGTATTTCGCAATAACAGATTAAATATTTCAAACAGCAAGTTTTGAGAAGGATAATCAGAATACCTATACGATATACATAAAGTTTACGAATTAGCCATAGAAGATTAGCCATAGGGAATTTTAAAAAAAATTCTGAAATTTCGAACTAAAATATAATTAATGAGAAATGGAATTATTTCAGCGGTAGAGGCATCTGATTGATCCTGAGTGACAATGTTTTATTAGAGCCTCTTGTTCTAGCCCTGATTCCACTAAAGACCAGTCATATATCAGGGCTGGTGTGCATTGAATCTGCAAGGCCTCAAGTCCTCCAAAATCTGTAGGGTCTCACGTACTGGGGAAGTTAAAAGATTATGGTGTCAGTTTAGGTGCCGTCCTGGTTGCTTCTCCGTGGCTCGAAATTAAAAAGTCCGTAGCCGATATTGCTTCGATATATGACGTGAAAAAAACAATCAGTTTGAAGTAATAAATTATTCATCTGTGTGTGATCATACAAAAATTTGGTTTTCGCACCTTTTACTTATTTCTCAGCAGCATTTAGAGCAATAATTCATCAAGAATTTATAAATTTGTTTGCGCTTATATATGAAAATATATATTTGTTGATTACGTATTTGTCAAAATGATTAATTTCTCATGAGATATTAAATTTGTTTGGAGAAGAATTTCGGGGAAAGAGGCTAAGGATGACCCAGTTTTTTCCCCCTTCGACGAAAGAGAAAAGGAAAAAAACCTATGATTTAAAATTAATATGTTTTATAACTGAAGAATAATTTTGCTCATAATCCATAAGCTTTTAATACTGGTTATAAACTTTAAAGAAATTTCCAGGTCCTTCTAGGATTTGTATCTCTTAACTATTTCAGAGAAGTTCGTTTATAAAAATTGATCCCAAATAGTATGTCCAATTACATCGCGATAGCCAGTAAATATAGAACAATATCAATGAAATGATATAAATCCCAACATTTGAAACAAAAAATCTTTTTTTTTAATTCTGTTTGCACTAGTTTACAATCCACTTGGTGTTGTTTTATCTTATTTGAATTTTTCAGGCGTCGAATTAAAAGGTTTTTTTTAAAACATTTTTATCACATTTTTCATATTTTCATATCTGATTTGCATTTTTTCCTATATAATTTTGTAATTATTCAAAGTAATATAAGAATCTCTTCCCAGAGACAGCAAGAGAATGATGTGTCGGAAAGGTGTTAAGCCTATTTCCTTTCTTAAATAAATTTTGGGCATTTTTTATATATAAACCGCAGGACCGGAAACAATACAAGGTTGAAAAAAGAAAAACTGATAAAGAACTTGAAGACGTTTTCGTTCCTGAGGTTTCACCCAATTATTTTAAAATGATGATAGAGCAAAGTTACCGTCGCATTTCCTATAGTGGTTTAAATATTTCATTGTGCACCCGAATTTGGTTCAAGGCCAGGTATATTCTATAGTAGTAATTGAACACAGCTAATTTTTCGTTCACGTAGTATATTATTATTTGTCTGCCATTTTATCTCTTTCGTGGTATTTATGGGCAAGGACAGAAAAGGGGAAGTCCAACTCTACAAAAGCCCTGTTTTTAAATGGCAAAACATGGTCTGATAAAAATACAGACAAAAATATAGCTTTTTGTTGAATTGCGGTAAAAATATTTTATGGAAAATGTATTTAACAATTTTTAAGAAATTTATGCAAGTCTTTTGAGAATTCAATATAGAATTAAAAATATATCAGACGCAGCTAAATTTCTCCTTTCATTTTGCTTTTATTATTTTGATGCAAAACATTCTTCGTAATTGAATGTCATTAAAAATTCTTAATTCTATTGCTAAACAGAAAAAAATTTAAAAATAACCTTAATTATTTGTAAATCTTGTCCATCGTGATAGGCACTGTGAATAAGTAAGTTAATGTTTGTCTAAGTGTGTGTGTATGTATATATATATATATATATATATATATATATATATATTTTTATAGATTTAAAATATATATGCAATAATTATTTACTTTAAAAGAATGAAGTAAATAATTCTTTCCTGAGTAACTGAAGTAAATTATTCTTTCGATTAATACTCTCATTCCATTTCATCAAAATTTCAAAATTACATTTTTTGAAATTGAGTGCAAGATTGAAATGATCGAAAAACACCCAACAGAAATAATTTTCACGGTTTCATATGTTTTTCAAGCAATTGTTTTCGAAATATTAAGCCAAAATTTCTTCATTAGGCGACAGTTTACTTTACTTTTTTTTTTTTTGAAACAGTATTTTATAAATGAATATGAATGATTAGAAGAATTTTGGAATAAGAATGTTCTCCTCCAAAACTATAAGGAAATGTATGTGCTAAAGTAAGATTTCAGAACCGTAATTTGCTCCTCTTTTCCTAAATCTGAAAGTAGTAGGGTAGTATCTGTCAAAATTATCCCCTTTTCAAAACATGCTTTATTAACGTAAAACCTGAATTTTTTGACATTAACATTTATACATTTAAATGTTAATGGTAAGTGATAGACAAAATTAAAATAGACTGTTTTATTATTCCTAAGAATGGGGCTTCAGTTCTGATCTAAATCTTACAATTATCTCCTAAGACCTTGATTAACATCGTGTTTGAAATAAATCATCGTCTATGATCTGAAATATAAATATGAGAAGGAAAATGTTTTTGGATAATGCGACGAACAACACTAAAATGAAACATGTTTGATCTTTCCTAAAATGGAAGTTCATACAAAGGTTATTGACTAGCAAAATGGTGAATAAGCGTACATTCGATGAATCATCATTTCTCTTTTATGTATCCAAATAGCCTGCTTCCCTTATCATTACTATTATCGCTTTCAACCCCTTTTGTTAGGGCAACTCCACCAATATCTTCCCCTTTTTTATCTGGATCTCTCTCTTCTTGTTAAAACTCCAGATGTTTCTAATGACTTATCTGAAGATGACTTATTTCCATTGGACATAGTAAAATACTGAAATGTTTTACGAAACAGAGTCCCTTCTTTCGAAATCACTGGTTTTTGCCATTATCTTTCGAAAGACCTGGAAAAGTCAGAAAGTGAAAAATTTCAAACGTAAAATAAATACTTAGATAATAAATACTTACTCAATTGAACAATTTTAATACTTATTTTATAAATTTTGATGATAAGCTAAATTTGAAACAGATTTTTTCAATTGTTGATGGGGAAAGGGTGTATTATCACAAGAATTTTATGATAATTTTTGATGGAAAATTTTGGGATGAGAGCCTTTTCCGGTCTTATATGTCGATTATATCGTCAATATTTTTCATGTGTGATGTTTCTTATGCGCATGAAAAAAGAAAATATTTACCTTTGAATTATGTTTTCATGTTTGAATAAATGTTAATTTAATATTTGTTGTTCAAATTTGTATGAAAAATTTAAATTTAATGTGAAATTCAGAAATATTTGTATTCTGTTTGAAATGGTAATATTTAGAACTTATTTATCATTATAAAAGTTTAACCTTTTAAATGCTTTAAAAAATAGATCGAGAAGAATCAAGATAATGCCTTACAAATGTTATAATAAGTAATAGGATTCTAATTATTTTTACTTTAAATATGCATTTGATTTGTAAAGTCACAGTACAGAAAATTGATGAATAGAACTTTAGTCCGTAAATCGTTTTGTTATCTAATAGAAGCTCACAATTTTAAGCAGTCTCGAATCCAATAATATAATATTGATAGTACGACATGTCAATAATTCCTTTCTGAGCAAAAGTATTAGAATAAAGTGCATTCGAAACAGACGGAATGAAAGGTTTGCCTCCTTACGTCTTTTGTCCAATGTTTGAAAGTATTTTGAAACTGCTTTTTGAGATCTGAAAACTTCAAACCTTCTTAAAATACCTCGAAAACTAATTTTAAAAACGAAAAAACACGGAAGTGCGTAAGA
The DNA here is from genome assembly GCA_019974015.1 of Nephila pilipes. Taxonomy (NCBI): domain Eukaryota; kingdom Metazoa; phylum Arthropoda; class Arachnida; order Araneae; family Nephilidae; genus Nephila; species Nephila pilipes. The sequence continues at coordinate 453,055 of BMAW01110928.1, read as the reverse complement.
TACAAACTTTCTTTTCCTTCTTTCGAACGCATTTCACTACATTGAAATATATTTGACAGTCTGAATTTTTAAAGAACTAGATCCCATATAATTAACATTATGGCACAGAATTCCAGATGACTGGTCAGTGGACTGAAATTTAATACATCTATTCATATCGAAAATATATCCTTTCTGTAATATAAGCTCATATGGTTATCAAACAAATTGTACACGTGAAATGGTACAAATTTATTTCTTTGTTTGATAATTTTTCTTCAAAAATAATTTTATGTTAAAACTTTGAATTCTTAATGTAAGACTTCGCTTAAGAAGCTCCATCTTCATTATGTAAACTTCTTTCTGGAAACTCTGTTTTTTGGTTTTCAATACAGTCAATATTTCTCCCGGGACACTGGCTAGCTCCAACTCTTTTGGGCAAATCAATCAAGACACGTTGTTATTTATCATAACAAATTCTAAAAATTTAGACGTTAATAAATAACAATGCAATATTTCCTATTTCATTGTAAAATAGAGATTTTTTATTTTATATATTTGAATGTAGGAATCGAAATATAGAAAGCATGGTTTATATAAAAAATTGGAGGATTGAAAATACAAATGAGTAGTATATTATAATATTTGTGAACTGTTAGAGTATGACGTTAAAATTCAAAAACTTTTTATTTTAAAAGAGTGTTAAATTTAGGATCTATTCTCTAATATCAGGCGAAATGAGGTTTGATCAATTTGACAAAAATCGTCAGGCACAAAAATAAACAGAAAATAAAATTTATTCGGTGTTTTATTAAGTTAATGACTCATTAATTGTAACTGGTTTATTTACATTTAAAACAAAAAAAGATTTGAAAGTTTGAACAAAACTTGCTAAATGAAATAAACTAAAATTGTGAAAATTATGTAATAGTAAATATTTGCTTTGCGTTTATGCTAGTCTTTGCTATGCTACCATTTTATGCTATTTTTGCCCAATATTCTGCATATATTTGAAATAAAAGTTAATTAAATATTAAAAAAATGTATCTCTTCACTAGGTATCCGTTATCAAATAGTTTCGATATTTATTTCTAAATCATATAAAATGATTATACTTTCACACTTAGCATTAACTGCGGCTTAACGCAACGAAGTTCAAGGGTATTCAGTGTCGGGAGCTAAATGAGTTACAATCTTCAGCGATTAGAAGCAAGCTTCATACCTTTTTAATGTTTATTATTGAATCAATAATTACTTCATCTGTTAAAAGCACCATTTGTGTACTCTTATTCTTCAAATTTCTTCCATATTTCTGTTGTTCCAAATCATAAGAAATTAAAAATTATTTTAATATCAACTCGAAATAAGTTTTCCTCTGGACAATATTAAATTTATTATCAATAAACACATATTTTTCATTCGTGTACTTCTTTTAAATAAAAATTCCCAAAAAATGTGTTCATCATTTCCTTTTTTACAACAAGTTTCTATTTAATAAAATAGGCAAAGCATTACATTTGTGTCAAAGAATTGAATTCATAATTTTAAATTTTGAAAAAAACAACTGAAAAAGTTGTCATTTTTTTTAAAGGGAATCGTTGTAAAATATTTTTAATTATGTATATAACATTATCATATTTAAGTAATAATAATTTGAAAATAATGTTACTGCGTTATTAAATAATAAACATTAGTGTATTATTTATTTAATCATAATTAAATTTTTTTCCTTTAATTTTTTTTTTAAAATGTACCTTATGCAAAACTGGGGAAAAATACGATTTTATCTTTTATCAGCAACTTGCTGTTTTAGAAGTTATGTTAAAATTAGCAAACGCAACGGAAATTTAAACCTTTGTTTTTTTACTAATTTGAAAAATATATTATGGTAAAAAAATAATAAAACTTCCTAAAATATATAGCAGGCTTTCTTGTATTAAGTAAATGTATTCAGTTAAAAAAGAAAACAAGAAAAATAAACATAAAATTATCAGCAAAATTTTAAAATATTTTTGAAAAAATGTTTTCGAATGAATATAAAAAGCAACCAATCATCTTTCATAAGATTTCGAATAACTCGAATAAATTTAGTTAAATACGTATTACCATTATTTACGGAAATTTCGTAGGCATCACAGCATTAACATTGGATGAAATATGAATTTTATGCATTCGATTTCGAGTAACTTTCAGAAATAACAGATCGAGATTCGTCATAAATAAAAATGTAATTTCTATTATTTGTAAGCTTTTATGGATATCTCAAAATTTTGCTTGGCTTTTTGGATTGAAAAATAAGCAACATTTTTTTTTTTTTGTTTAATAGCTTCTATCTTTAAAATCGAAATTTTACATTTACCTACTGTAAGTCATCAGTTGGTATGCATCTACCTACAAATGTTTTCTTTTAGAATTCTAGCTCTTTTCGTAACTTTGAACCATGCGTTGAAACTAAAATATCAACTGCACGTGAATCAGGCATGAGTAATTCATAGCTAAAGCATAAAAACGAGTACTTCTGGGGCTATGTTAAAAATACTCATTGGATGACATCACAAAAGTATTTCTCAAAGAACATCAAAAAGCACTTGTGTGCTATTATTAGGTAGCCTAAAGGTACAAATGCAATGAATTTTGTTTTTAAAATCCGATCAAACCTATCATTTCGTTTGCGGGGTCATCAAGCCGAATTCTCTGCAGAGCTAAGAAGTAACAACTTCAGTAAGTGGCGCAATTTCTACTGAATTTTCATTGAAGATGACGGCTCAACGTTGAGAACATTTTCTGTTTCGTGTTGTTACTTTTATTTCCGCTGTCAGAAGATGTATGCGATAGTGGTTTCACACATTGTCATTTGAAGAACGGATGTGGTAGCTTCTGAAGAACATTTATAACGCTTTTTATAATGACAATCTCGTTTCAGTTTTTTTCCTCATGGTCTAAGAAAAACATTTTCTACAACAAATGGAAATGGTAATTTGAAATCATGTTTCACAAAATGATCTGAAATATATATATATATATATATATATATATATATTGCATTTAAAAATAGTACTTTTGATAATGAATAAAAATTATTGTATAATGAGCTTGTTATATTTTATTATAAATCAAATTGGCTAAGAATAAGTTTTTTGCATCATAGTTATTCAGAAATTAATTTTTGTTGTTCTTTTTTTTGGAATATTCGGAAAATGTTTGAAGTTATAATATGAGTTTTAAGTAACTGGATGTCCATTAATTTATTTTAAAAAAAAATCATTGTTTTAAAATAGAAGTTGTTGTAGAACATGTTTAAAACTTATTCTATGAAGATACTTTAT
>BMAW01110928.1:411276-448420 GCA_019974015.1 Nephila pilipes | reverse complement strand
TACATTTGCCATAACTTTACATGTATCGAAAAATTAAATCGAATAAAAGTATTAAAGGAACTTTATCCTCTCAGTGGAAAAAAGTTTTCGTTTTTTCTGGATATAAATTATGATAGTCGTACAAAAGTTCACATCATTTTGAGCCTTTCATTGGTTTGCATTATAATTTAATGAAAAAAGTAAGCAATTTTTTTATCATTCTCAAGATTTCTTAAACCTTTTTATATAATTTGATTTCTGGCAGAATTGCTCGAATGGAAGAAGACTAATACTATTCGAAAGTATCAATGCAGACTAAAATAATTAATAATTTTAAAGAGAATATTTTCACTAATTCAATCCTATCAAAAATAGTTAGAATATTTTTATTGCTTTCAAATAAATTCAATTCCAGCAATATAAACAAAATGTAATTATGGCTATGTTTAAACTAAGTAATGATATATTTGATTTTCTGTATTCAACAAAATCGCACTCGTTTTTATAAATTATTTACCCTGATCAATATCAATCAATCTGTGAATAAATTCGGTACTGTATATTTGGTTTAGATCATAATAGTATAAATTGAAAATCTTTCTATATCATAACCTTTTGGTTTAACTCCTAATAACGAAGAAGGCTATTTTTTTTTATTGCCAGATTTAATAAATTTTGAGACAAAAAATTTTTAAATCGTTTTAATGAAAGATGATAAAATTGAATTTTTTATTTAAAAACTAATCTACTTGATCAAATGCTCTACTTGCAAGAACCTAAACTGACTGAAATTGTATACACTTAGTAGAACTTGATAAAATCATTCACTTATATAATAAAAAAAATTCTTCTAAATCAGATTAAACTGATATGTTGCAATGATACATTAGAAAATGTTCAAATGTTTATTTATGTATTTAAATTAATATATTCTATACGAAATTATTTTCACATTTTAGAAATTCTTAATTATTTTGAAACACTATTTTTGTTGCTTTTAGTGAGAAGCATTGACGAAAACAAGGGTTATAGTCTTATTGATCTAGATCAAATCATAAAGAAGATATCATTGATTCCAAAAATCACATAACAATTGGGCTAAGCCAATGCAGGAATGCTTAGAATAAATATACTAAAATCTATGAAAAATAATTTAAATTGTTTTTCATAGATTTACTATTATATATATATAACATATAATAACCATATGTATATCATATATATATATATATATATATATGTATATATATATGTATATATATATATATATATATATATATATATATGTATATATATATATATATATATATATATATATATATATATCCGAGTCGTGTGTGCGATGCGTGTCGTATGTGAACTCAATAGCGCTTGCTAAGAAGCTGACTTTTGGGACATTTACCAGTCCATGATACGCATAAAACCATATTATACATGAGCTGTGACTGTTTTGTCAACATCCGAGAAGCGAAGCAGGGTTATTGGCAACAGTTATTGTAATTTTGAACCTCACTTAGGTTTGAGAATTAGCACATGAGACTGGCGCTTCCCTCTCGAAATTCACACCACACCAAGGGAGGACTTAGGACCTAGACCAGATTTAACATACAACGGTTCCGTTACTCAATATAGGTCTTAAAGTGTTACAGGACTCGAATCCACGACTCGACAGAAAGTAACAAAGGGTCATAGTTCGCGACAAGATCGATGGAATTGCTAAGCCCCTGCATATTTTTATAATGAATTGTCATGTTGTGAGAAAGGAAAAGTGTGCGATAAACTGTTTAAGTTAATTGATATGTAGAAGCTGAAAAGGCTCCACAGAATTGTTGATCAAATGTATAAACTGATACAAAGACTGAAGAAACTAACAAAACCCTCTTGAAAAAATTCTTGCAAATACATAACTTTCCAAAACTTTCTATGGGTAAAAATCTCTGGAATCGATGCGTTCTAAATGTTACCTCAAAGCATCATTGTACAGTTCAAGAATATAATTAACACTTCCTCATGCATGAAGCGTTGAAGTGTTTACCAACTTACACCCATGACTCGGCTTCGGCACTTCTCATCTCAAACCGGAAAATACGGAATCAAAGTTAAATATTGAAGCTGAGTAGTTGAGGAAACTTAGACACCCGCATAGTATTACGTAACACTTCACCAATTGAAAAGGCAAGTTACCTGGTTTTTTTTTTTACATCATTTTCCTGTATTAATTCCTTTTGCGTTTACTATTTCACAAACCTTTGATAAAGGGAATGTCGGATTTGATGTAACGTACTATAGTGTCTTGATTCGGTAGAATGTTCGGGGAATAAGCGGTAGAATAGTAAAATTAAACTTACCGTAGAAAATGCTAGAAACGATAGTAGAATTTCAGGCGAAAGAAAAACCGTTTGCGAGGCGATGCAGTGGTGGATGTATTGCATGTCTTAAAGTCCGCCCTCTCGCTTTGTTTGTTTGAATGAAGAGTGATGTGACCTTTGGGCTATCACTGAAAGCAGACGATGACACCCGGCGACGGATCTACTAATTTGAGCCTCAGTCAAGTGGCGAATACCTGGTACACCTTCCTCTCAAACTTCTACCCGCACGGGAGGACTTGGAGCCAGCCAGCTTCAGCGTACTGTCAGGCCCGCTACGGTGGATCTTCAGTGTCATCAGAGCTCGAACCACCACATTCAGCGACAGCAATGCAAACCACGGTTGCGATCATAACCACTAGGCTACGCGGCCACTCACATGAGAAAAGTGATTGTAGATGTTGGTGATGAAGCATATGCTTGAACATACAAGCGCATTGATGGCACGATTTATGACTTATATATTTATAACGTCAGTAATTCAATAAGACTTATTGAAATTATAATAACTTGGTTTATACGTTTCGTAAGATATTTTAATCTTAATTATCGCGATTTTTCCCATGATTTTATTAATATTATTAATGTTGAATCTATCCTTTATAAAAATTTGTATTCTATCATATGCTATTTCTAAAATGAGAATTCTCTGGAAAATCCAGTCTGTATAAGTAAAGAATGACAAATCAAAAGGCTTTGATAACTTTGCCTTTGAAATTACTAAAAGAGTTGTTAAATAAATCGATGAACGTATTTGACTAATAGTATAAATCAGAATATATCAACTTCTCTAAAATATCATCCCAATGCCATTCTATCATATATGCAGAATTTATGTTTCGTTCTGCATAATTATATTACTACATAAAGTCAAGCATCCTCTTCTGCATTAAAAAAACATTTATACCTCTTTATAAATGGTTAAATACCTAAAGAATAGTTCAACACTTAATATAATCATCATGTGCCCGACTGAAAGAAAAGGGCAAGGAATGCAAACTTGCCGTAGATGAGCTAATATAAACCAGGATGTGACCTTGTTGAAGTGGGGTAAATAATACTTTTAAGGATGCTAACATATCCATCTGGGTTCGACTAATATATTCAGATATTAATAGCAAAACAGTTATGCAAATTCTATAGGCTTTCTCTTGCATCTGATAAGCACGCCGAAGAGGTTAAAATCGTGATTAAGGATTTATGTAAGTTTTCCTTCTCTAACTTCAAAAATATCAAAAAAAAATTCCTTTTCCATTGCAGGGTTTTGTCCTTTTTTGTTCAGAAAATAAAGCTGCAGTGTAAGAAATATTGGTTTCATTAAAAAAAATTCTAAGAGGAAAGTAACTGATCCACATAATCATGGACTCCGTCTGAAGTCTTTTTTTCCCCTCCCGAATCTGGTTATACTTCAACAAAAGACGAAAGCAATGCAAGCGATTCTTGCGTCATGCTCTCATTATTTTCTTATATTCTAATGTCCTTAGTCAAAATTTTCGTCATTTTTTTACTTTTTTTTTTCAATTTATTGATACATTTTTAAGGCTTTTATATGTGTCATAAAATTTTGCCATTCTTCCTGTTTCACAGCAAAGGATACATCATTTTTGACCTTTCGTGGTTTTGCATTATAATTTAATGAAAAAGTAAACAATTTTTTATCATTCGTGTCAAAGTTGCCAAACCTTTTATATAAATTTTTTTTGGCGAAATTTTTCTCGATGGAAGAAAGAAGACTATTCAGTGTTCTCAAAGTCAGACTAAAAAAAATTAATAATTTAAAGGAGAAATTTTTTCACTTCATAATCATTCTATTCCAAAAAATACTTAGATATTTTAATTATTGCTTTAAATGCAATTCTAAATCAGCAATATTTAACAAAAATACAATTCTTAAACTAGTTTTAAAACAGAATGATATAATTTTGATTTTTTGTATCCAACAAAATCAGGCACTAGTTTTTAAAAATTATTTATCGTATCCTCCAATATCGTATTAAATCTCAGTGACCGTAGTAATATTGGTTTTAATCATAAATAATATAAATATTTGAAAATCTTTCAGATATCATTGTAACTTTTGAGGTTTAACTCCTAATAACGAAGAAAGGCTATTTTTTTTTGTGCCGAATTTAATAAATTTTGGGGCAAAAAATTTTAAAATTCGTTTTAATGAAAGATGATAAAGTAGAATTTTTTATTTAAAAAACAGAAATATATTGATCAAATGCTCTGCATAGAACTAAACTGCAAATTGTATACCTTAGTGAATACGATAAAATGCATTCACTTATATAATAAAAAAAAATTCTGTCTAAATCAGATTTAAGCAATATGTTGCAATGATACATACAAGTATTCAATGTTTATTTATGTATTTAATTAATATATTCTATCAAAATTATTTTCACATTTTAAATTCTTAATGTTATTTTGAAACAACATTTTGTTGCTTTTAGTAAGTAAGCATTGACGAAAACGAGGTTATATATATATATATATATATCGAGTCGTGTGTGCGTGCGTGTGTGTGAACTCGTAAGCGCTTGCTAAAGCTGACTTTTGGGACATTTACCAGTCAGCGATATGCCGCATAAACCATATTATACATGACTGTGACTGTTTTATTAACGTCGCACCGAGAAGCGAAGCGAGGGTTATTGGCAACGGACCTTGTAATTTTGAACCTCACTTAGGTTACGAGAATGGCACATGAACTGGCACTTCCCTCTCCGAAAATTCACACCACACCAAAGGGAGGACTTAGGACCTAGACCAGATTTAACATACAGCAGTTCCGTTACTCCGTAGGTCTTAAGTGTTACCAGGACTCGAATCCACGACTCGACGAAAACAACAAGGGTCGCGAGTTCGCGACCATGATCATTAGGTTACTACGGCCCCACCATATTTTATAATGAATTGTCATGTTGTGAGAAAGGAAAAGTGTGCGATAAACTGTTTTAAGTTAATTGATATGTAGAGCTGAAAAGGCTCAGAATTGTTGATCAAATGTATAAACTGATACAAAGACTAGAGAACAACAAAACCCTCGTGAAAAAATTCCTTGCAAATACATAACTTTCCCATTTCTATGGGTAAAAAATCGTCCTGGAATCCCCGATGCGTTCATCGTACCTCAAGCATCATTGTACAGTTCAAGGATATAATTAAACTTACTTCCTCTTGTACATGAAGCGTTGAAAGTGTTTACCAACTTACCAGCGACTCGGCTTCGGCACTTCTCATCTCAAACCGGAAATACGAATCAAAAGTTAAATATTGACTGAGTGATTGGGAAACTTAGACACCCGCATAGTATTACGTAACACTTCACCAATTGAAAAAGGCAAATTTACCTGGTTTTTTTACGTCATTTTCTATTAATTCCTTTGCGTTTTACTATTTCACAAGCCTTTGATAAGGGAATGTCCGGATTTTGATGTAACGTACTATAGTGTCTTGATTCAGTGAAATGTTCGGGGAATAAGCGGTAGAATAATCAAAAAATTAAACTTACCATGAAAATGTGAAAACGATAATGAAATTTCAGGCAAAAGAAAAACAATTTGCGAGCGATATAAGATATTGAATGTATTGCATGTCTTAAAGTCTCCGCCTCTCCCTTTGTTTGAATGAAGAGTGATGTGACCGCTTACGAATGTCACTGAGAAGCAAGACGATGACTTTTGGCGACGGATCTACTAATTTTGAGCCTCGGTCAAGTGACGGGAACCATACCTGAGCTTACACCTTCCTCTCCAAACTTCTACTCCACGCCACGGGAGGACTTGGAACCTTGACCAGCTTTAACGTACATCAGGCCCGCTACACGGTGGATCTTCAGTGTCATCAGAGCTCGAACCTACGACTCAACGACAACAATGCAAACCGCGAGTTGCGATCATAACCACTAGGCTACCGCGGCCACTCGCATGAAAAGTGATTGTAGATGTTGGTGATGAAGCATATACTTGAACATACAAAAGCGCATTGATGTACGATTTATAGGCCTTATATTTATAACGTCAGTAATTCAATAAGACTTATTAGAATTACTAATAACTTGAAGGTTTTATACGTTTCGTAAGATAAGTAATTTAATCTTAAATTGTCCAACGTTTTCCTTGAATTTTATTAATATTATTAAATGTTGAATCTATCCCTTTATAAAAATTTGTATTCTATCATATCTTTATTTCTAAAATGAGAATTCTCTGGAAAATCAGTCTGTATAAACAAGAATGACAAATCAAAACTTTGATAACTGCCTTTGAAGTTACTAAAGTTGTTAAATAAGTCGATGAACGTATTTGACTAATAGTATAAATCAGAATATATCAACTTCTCTAAAATATCATCAATGCCATTCTATCATATATGCAGAATTTATGTTTCGTTCTGCATAATTATATTTTTACGTAAGTCAAGCATCTACTCTTCTGCATTAAAAAACATTTATACCTCTTTATAAATGGTTAAATACCTAAAGAATAGTTCAGCACTTAATATAATCATCGCGTGCCCGACTGAAGAAAAGAACCAAAGGAATGCAAACTTGCTGCGTAGATTGAGCTAATATAAACCAGGATGTGACCTTGTTGAAGTGGAGTTAAATAATGCTTTTAAGGATGCTAACATATCCATCTGGGTTCGACTAATATATTCAAGATATTAATAGCAACAGTTATGCAAATTCTAGGCTTTCTCTTGCATCTGATAAGCACGCCGAAGGTTAAATCGTGATTAAGGATTTATGTAAGTTTCCTTCTCTAACTTCTCAAAAAATATCAAAAAAAAAATTCCTTTTCCATTGCAGGGTTTGTCACTTTTTTGTTCAGAAAATAAAGCTGCAATTATTTGTGTCATTAAGTAGACTCATATATGGATAATTATGTAATGCACGAATGATATCGTGTGTGTATTTAGCAACACCATATAATATAATATAGCAGTACCTCTTGAAAAGGACATCTCTGAATAAGGGACATCTCTATTTAAGGAACAACACGTCTGATCTGATGGGTGCCCTTTATTGGGAGGTACTACAGTATATAGAATTAAATTATGAAAAAGAAGATATTCGATATTCAACAGCCAATGAGCTTTTTGTTTTGTGATTCAGACGTGCAATTGGATTCGTCTGGAAATAGCTTAAACAACGAGATTTATCAGAACATTTAGGAAACTTACATAATTATTTGTTGCATAAGACAGAGTTTTTATTAGTCCAGAAATTATATTGGTTTTTCCGTTGGTTATTTTTTCGCGATTTAAAAATTATTACATAACTTATTCGGTGAGAATGCTATACATGAAATGTTATTATCTGAGATTTTTCGATGTACATTGATTTATGCTGCTTTTCATTTTGATATGAAAGCAAATGACTTTTTTGTAATATTTTAATCATAATAAAAAAAATTATCAATTCGAAGAAATTGATGCATTTGCTTGCGATGAATATGTCTGGGATTGATGTAATATTTTTCACTATTGCATATTTTAGATTTATATACACGCATTTAATAAAGCAGTGAGAAATTCCAATGAGCACAATTTATTATAATCATCCATTCTTTCTCATTTTGTATTACACACTTTTCAGTGATTTAACGGCAAATAACGAGTGAAATTAAAAAAAGACACACGCTATTTATTCCGCACCTCAAATCAATCTCTTATAACCATAGTTTCTTAAGGTTGTTCTTGTCAAATGTCTAAGTCGAAATTTTGGACACATTTCCAGGCAGAAAATTGGTCCAGTTTTCATAAAAATGTGCACCGTTGTTCTCTTTTTGATGCAGTTTTTTTCAAACTTAGGAACATTTCAAAAATAAGCCATTTTCAAGTGAATACGTTAAGTTTAAAGACCACCTAGCTTTACAATGTAGAAGACGAAACATGGAATATATTTTGCAACAGAAAAAAGGAATTGATCCAGATAGAAATGAGTAGGATTATAAAATGCTCTGCTCTTTAAAAGATAGCGGAGTCTAGTGACGTACTTATGATGGGGGTTACAAAGGGACAAATGCAACCCCCCCAAGATTTTTATTCATGAAATTGAAATATTTAAGGGTAATTTATTATATTAATATAGATATTCTAAATTTTCCGTAAAAGAACTTTTTTTCTCTCCTCATGTTTAAAGGAATGGAGGGAAGTATTCCTAAAATAAGCCCTCCCCAAAAATGCAAAATTTATGTTCGTGGTATCTTACTTATTTTTCTTAATTGACCTTTACTTTTCAAGTTATTATAACTTGATTAAATTATATCACTAATTGAACAGTTTTAAAAAAGGGAACTAAGATTGATATTGCGTATTATTTACTTTTAAACCAGTGGTAATTCTAAATTTAAGAAAAAAAATTACTTCTGTCATGCCAATGATGATACGCACCCCCAAAATTATTTTCTGAGAATGTCACAGTAAAATTAATAATCGAGCATCTTTTTTATTGGAAAAAGTGTTCAATTTCGGGTCCTATACTTTAACATTACACGAAGAAAGCCTCAATTAATCGAAAAGAATTAGTAAATCTCATAGTGTAGAGTTTTCTCATACGATTGTTAATTGAAAATATTATTTCAAGCCCAAAGAAAAAAAATTCGATTTCATACTCTAGAAAAACGCCGTGCAGCAGCTCTCGGTAATATTGCTTATGTTAAACAGTTTTTCGGCTAACGACCTGAAACTGATCTAAAACACTTTTTTTATTCGGTAAAAAAAAAAAATTAGGAAAGGTTTTTGAAAGGAAAAAAAATCATGATAAGCTCGGATCACTTACACTACCAACTTCCTAAACGTGACACTTACATCATAAAGATTCTGAGAAAGCATTTGTAGGAAACCCCAAGTAAGTTTTTCTACTCTACCCATTCATAGATCCGCTTGTAGACAATGGGAGAGGGGGCGCGCTAGGGTTTAAGCAGACGATTTTCTGTCGCCTATCAAATGATACCCCTTTTGTTAGGCATCAAAGCCCACCGCAAATGGTGCATGACACGAGAAACATCGTGACACAAACGTTTGATGTTCAGCATCCACCCAAAACATCCCCAGTTTGTATCTTCAAATATATTCTCCGGGAGCAGTTATGAATCATTAGACAGATACTTTCCTTTTTAATTACAGAACTGAAGATATGAGTGAAAAATCATTAAGTTAGTTATTCCGAAACCACATCCTTTCCCTGTTATAGGGTGGGCGATGTTTTATAGAACCGTGGCGTCGAAAATCTGTGTGATCCGTCATAAATAACATGTTTTTTTTTAATGAACTATGTATAAACGGTAAAAAAAATTATTATTTCTACTAGATGTTTTATTAAGCAATCGTAAGCGAAATACTAACATGCGTATTTCTTCCTAACAAGCATATTTTCTTCTACGAAACGCTTATAATCCATGAACTAAAAGAAATTGCTGAATTTTGTCGGAAAGACTTGAATTGGAATATATTTGATTCGGTTGCGAGAGAATTTTATGTCATTCAAAGATCTTGCATTCAAATGGGAACGATAAAATACAGAAACGAAAAGGCTGCTGATTCCCAGCAATATCAACAATTTTCAATGCATTTTATCACTTAAGTTTGGTTAAAAAGAGCCAAGATAAGAAAAAATGGTTTTACTATTGCTTTAAAAATATATTTATTTTGATTTACTTCTATTTATTATTTTGGATTTTTTAACAAATTATCATCAGGCACTATCCCATTACTGAAACAATAATCTTGCTATTTTTGTCAGTTCATTGAAAAAATATATATTATTTATAAACAATAACGTTTACCTTCAAACATAATGCTGGAATAACTACTTTGTTGGGCACATTTTCTAAAGAAGTTGTTTATGTTATGAAATTTATGATGACCAATAACGATAATTAATGATGCAATAAGAGGTGCAAATTTTGTTTTTAAAAATAACGAGAATGTATCTACCAAAAACAACAGGTATTGCGCGAATTGAATTCCTATGCATAATATTATTGTATTTTCATACAATCAGATAAATTTTAAGCAATGTGTCTAAAGAATGGTAAATTAGCAAAAAATGAATTTGGAGGAATATATATATATATGTGTGTGTGTGTGAGAGAGAGAGAGAGAGTATACTAACATATCATTGTTCGAGATATCTCTCTGAATTTTTAATTAATAAATATAATATAGGTTTGATTTGATCGTTTATTAAAGTTGCACTGAGAAGCAACACGAGCTATCGGCGATGGAACTTGTAATTTTGAGCCTCGGTCAAGTGACAAGGACGACACCTGAGCTGGCAACTCCCTCTCCCAACTTCTACACTACGCCATCGAGAGGACTTACAACCTCGTTGGATTTATCGAGCATCAACCCCGCTACACAGCGGGTCTTCAGCAGGTCGAAAACACGATTCTAATACAGAAACAAGTCGGTTTCGAGTCCGCGACCCTGACCACTCGGCTACCATGGCCACTAGCGATTTGAGAAAGTAAAATTATTAAATCAGTACCTTTTTATTTGCCTTTTTTAATAAAGCAATTTAAAATTTTAGTTTCAACCCTTTGTAGTTATTTGTAATTTAATTTTAAAAAAAACACACTTTTTCAAAATAGGTATCGAAAAAAATATGACACTAAAATGTCATAAACATCATTTGTTTATATATTTGATAAATTAATTTTTTATGACGGGTAACTTTAATGTGATAACAACCTCCATATTTTTTGCGCGGTATTACAACGAAAAATGTATAATTGATTTGTTTTTATTTCTCTCTCTCTCTTTCCGTTTTTCTTAAATGTAACCTAATATATATAAGCTTTCGTTAAAACCTCTTTTTATACTGTTTATCATCCACTAAGTCATTATCCCGCCTGACAACAAGAGTTGTGCAATCGTTAGGATCTAAAGCTATAAAGTCTAGTTGGTAAGCAGTTGTGGTTTGACTTTAGCGACAGACCCAAACCGAGACAGATCGAGTATCAACTAAGGCCCAGACGACAATCCGACTCTAATACAGTTAGACACATTTCAATCGAATTTGATTATTTACTGGGTGTCTTCCTATCTTCCTAGTTTCTTTTTCCGCGTTTAGTTTCCTCTTTCCATTCAAGAGAATCTAGTTTATTTCCGGACGAATTCCGTTTCTTGTGTAATGTATCTAATTTCTTCCTTATTTATTATTTGCCTTATAAACAAAGAAAATTGTTATGTGTATTAACAAATAAATAATGAGTTACGTTCATTTTCAAGGTCGTTAAATTGAATGTAAGTTATGTTCATTTTCAAGGTCGTTAATTTTAATGTTTTGAGTAAAACTATTGATCCGAACGGTTCCCTCAGTTCTTTGATACTTTTCAAGATTTAGAATAGATGCAGGGAGCTTCCTTTCTTTTATTTATTTCATAACAGTTCGTTGACCTCAAAGTGTTCTTCTAAATCTTATATTTTCTTCGTAAGATTAAGATAAGTATATCGATTCGAACGGGATTTTTAAAAAAATCTGACAGTTGGAGATAGTTAAAAAGAATTATTACACGCCAATTTCCAAATTCAACATTGGATGAACAAATATATAACAAGTAATTTTCCCTTAAAGAAAGAAGAATTTCCTTCGGAATAACTTTAAAATTATAGAACTTATTTGTTTTATATCCCGAAATATAATAGCCTCACAAGAGGTATTACTGCATTTCATTCATAAGTAATTTTATAGGCATTTTATAGAATCTCATTTGTATCCAATGATTTATCGCCTGTAAAAATAATGTTATATTCGCTGAAATCGATATAATTTCACCATCGTTATTTTATTATCAATAAAAGAAAATAAATCGCTTGTATTCACATAAGAGGACGATTCATGGCAATTATCGATTCAACGGAAAACATAGAATTTTTCATCATTATATTAAGCTCTAAATACAATCTTTTTTTTTTTCCCTCCAATATTTTAAGAAAATTAAAATGAGCAATGGTAAAATGTAACTTCTAGTAATTTATTTTTAGATAATTTTTAAAAAAGCTTTTATTTAAAATCCTTAAAAACTTTAAAAAAAATTTAAAACCTGGAAAATTAAAGAAATTAAGAAACGGTTTGCAGGTTTAGTATCGATAAATCACGGGATTTTTTTAAGAGAAGAAAAAAAAAAAAATAAAAAAATAAAAAAAAAAAAAAACAGCTGATAGGGGGCGTTTCGTACATAAGTGAAAGAAAAGACACTCAAATAACAAAAATAATGTTACCAAATCATTTATTATAGCAGTAAGTGTTCTACATGTCCACCACAACAGGAGAAAAGACATTGCAGGCGTGTCACAGATCCAGCAAAGGCAGAGTGCAGAATGTCCCGCTGTATACATGACAGCTCTCGGTGGATCTCATCTTTCAATTTCGACCGATTGGATGGGTGGGATTGATACACCAGGGATTTTAAATGTCTCCACAGCCAAAAATCTGCTGGTGTTAGATGTGGAGGCCATGGAAACTTGCAACGTTTGCTAATGATTCTTTCTTCCCCGAACGTCTGTATCAAGAATTCATTGACTGAATTAGCAGTGTGACTAGTTACTCCATCTTGCATAAACGTAACAGTAGAAAGCGCATCTTTTTCAAGCAAACATGGAACAACCTTTTCGCACAGAAGCGTTAAGTAGCGCTGAGCATTTACTGTCACCCTTTTCCACCCATTTACTGGACTCTGTTTCCAAAAAGAGGGGTTCTATGATGAATGAACTTGTGAACCCACACCACACTTGACTTTGGGGGAATGCAGTGGTTTCTCTGTGTACACTCGTGGATTTGACGTCGCCCAGATACAGCAGTTATGGGTATTAACGGCGCCATGGATTGGAAAATGAACTTCATCTGTCCAATAGATGTTGAAAACCCAAGAGGAATCTTGTTCAATTTTGGAGAGAGCCCACCTCGAAAATGCCTCACTCTCTACGGTATCGACGGTAAAAGCTTATGGCAAGACTGTAATTTGTATGGATACTGATTAAGAACTCCATGAAGAATGTTGCGTATTAAGGATGGTGGTAAGCCCAAGCGTGTGCCAGCTTCCCGTGCACTACTAGTCCCTGCAGAGGATTCTGAGGCTAATGTTCCATTTCGGCTGTAACGCGCGCCGAACGTGTCTGCCTTAGACTTGGTCGTTCGGACCTTACAGGATCCTCGAGCGATCCATTTTCCTCAAATCCTGAACAAACTTCGTGAGGCCTGCCACTGTTAAAGGCCCTTTTCCAGTCTTCATATTTTTCTGAAGTCGGAATTTACGCAGTGCAACAGTCGCTGATTCCTCGTTCATGTAAAACAGCATCACCGACAAAGCTTTGTCTTTCCCACTCAGCATCCTTGTTCACTTGGCTGGCATGCAACGGAGAACTGGATCTGAATCATGAGCATCAGTATTAAGCCTGTCTCATTTGTATATTTCCAACTAAGTCGCATGTACCAGCGCTATCTGTCGGCTGTTTTTTGAATTATTTTTTTTTTCTTATCTTAAGAAAAATCCTGTGACTTATCGATGCTAAACCTGCAAACCGATTTTATTTTGTTTAATTTCCTGGGTTTTATAAATTCTTAAAGTTTTTACTGACTTTTTGCCTACCCTGTATATCCTCTTGAAACCAAGGAACGATATAATAATAATAATATATTTCCTTACACAATAAAGTTAGAGCTTAAGAACTTATTTAGGAATGATTAATATGCGTTTTTTTGAGAATGTGTTTTTAAATATTCTATTGAATATTTTTATCCAAGACTGAAAGTCTCCGAATATTTGAATATATTTTATAGCATCTCTAAATTTGAAAGTAAACATTCTTTTTTTTTTTTTTTTTTTTAGTTTCTAGGAACACCTGAATAAATATAGTGCTGTTTTTCAAACCACAAAAGGTAGTCTTATATAAGTTTTCTTAAATACCTCTGAATTTTTTAAAAATACTTTTATTTGCGGTTGACAGTAATATTCAGTTTTGCTCTGATACCACAAACACGGTATCAGCTTCTACAGCCAATTTGAATTTTGGCTACATGGTTGGTTGCGTTGGGTTGAAATAAAAGATATCTGGATACCTATTTATTCTATTTTTATTATAATTTCATTTGAAATATTTAAGTTGATATTAACAAGGTAAAGTGCTTTTTGCACTTGCAATTCGAATGCAGCATTTTGGTGCACATCGCACGCTAGCAATGTTCTCGGACACGACGCTCTAGTCTAAGGGTAGCCAAAGTGGTCGATACGATCAGGGACGTCTTGAGGCCCTGGACCCTTAAGAAAAAATAGGCCCCAACTGCGACCCTTTAATCTAATTTGGTGTATGTACATGTACAGATAGATAAAAGCAATCCATAGTAAAATAAGGCTTTATGTGAATATTCGTTTTCTACATTTTAAATTCACAAATCATTAATTAGTTCTTCAAAATCAATTGTTAATATTTCATTTTCAACACTCATCAAGCTTAAATTATTCAAACGTGATTGAGTCATTCGATTTCTCAATTCATTTTTGATCAGTTTGAGTTCTCACTATTATTTCAGTATTGGGAAACACTGAATAGTCTTTCATTATACATGTACGTATACAGTGTACTGATGCCAATTCCAGTCCCCTCATCCAACAACTGTTCTTCATCTTCATCTCTATTAGTATAATTATATTTTCTTTTTTTTCCCTTCTTCTCTTTGCTTTTTCTTCAGCTTTTCGCCATCTATGATCATATATAACTTGAAATGTTGACATTCCAATTTCAGTTTCTCGCTATTAATGTCTTTATCGTAAAAGTTTGATATTTTCTCGCATGCTATTTTAATTTTTGTCTCATCCAAATCATAATTATTTTCAAAAAACACAAACATTTCAAAAGACTCCTCATATTTTTAACTATGTGTTTGTATATTGTAGATTAGAGAGTCGATTATTGGCAAAAAGGTTTCTATTTTAAATTTCTGGCTCTGGCTGTTTTGAAACATTGTGTCGGGCTCTCTATTTCCATCAAGGAAAGTCACCCTAACACTGTGTCGTCTTACACGCTTGTGAACACTTTGAGACTCCTTTTTAAAGGACACTTTCTTGGCTTTTGACTCATTATTGTCAAAAGAGTATCTTTTGGTTTTTATATACGTCATTATCGATTTTAATAATTTTGCACCTTTCGACAAATCCATATTTTTACTCTGAAGGAATAGATTTACTTTGTCAATACGTGTCAAAATGTCATTCCAAAATATAGTTAAAAAAAAGTAGCTTCTAAATTATTCATCTTAATTATTTAGCAAAAAGTTGAGTATCCGCTGCTTGTAATTCCTCATTAATTAAGCAATTCATGCTCTTGAAAATATTTAAAAATACTTGCAAAATTTTTTAAAAATTCGAAACCCAGAGAAACATTTTTTTTTCGCTCATTTGAATGCATTTATTCCATGCAATTAATAGCAATACCCTAAATGTAAATAGAAAAGTATGAAACTCCATAGGATTAACATTACGCTCTGGAGTTCTTGGTGTCGGGTAGGTTTTATATCAATACTAACTGGCGTACCCATTTTCTGCATGAGTGAAGTTTTAAAATAAAATTATCAGTTATTAAAACTAAATGACTCGTAAAAATTAAAATCAATGACCAGTTATAGCGTAGAATCTACTTTTAAACCGGTACAGGATGACATACAGAAAAATTATTAATAATTTAGTAAATGACGGCTTCCCTTTTATTAATATCTTAAAAATAACTAAGAATTTTTTTAAAAAAAATAGCACGTTTTGGGGACGAGTTATTCGAAAAAGAATTGTTATTTTGCTATTAAAAATAAATAAATAAATACACTGTTCTAAAAATCATTAAACCATATTTCAAGTAATATGTACATAACTATGAGTAGCATTTCACTTTGTTTTTCGTTCTGATCAAGAGGGAAAAGAAAAAAAAAAGATAGAAACTCGCTCACTAGTTTGTAAATAAAAAGGTGTATAAAATTAAAGTATAAGTAATAAATTTCAATTTTCTGCAGGAAAATCCGATTAAACATACACAAGCAAATAGAAAATTTCTAATGAGGGTTCTTATACGCTAAAAATCTCTTATTTTGTACTATTTTGGACAAGAATTTCTCCATTTTTGATGTTTACTCTTAAAACATTAAAGTATTGTACAGGAATTTATTTATCTAATCATCAAATCGTACTCTAGGATTCCTGTTAAATAATTGTTTTTCTATATTTATATTACATTACTACAATCTGTAGTAATATAATATATTCGTTTTATACATGTTCTTTTTTTATTTGTGTTTCAATAATAATAAAGGATCCACTGTTTGATAAGCTTTGCGAGGAAACCGATGGACTATCAAACTAATTATTATTACGCACTGAAACACGATAGTTGTCAAGAGGTGCATGCTTACAAAAATTTGTTGAATTGTTTAAACAGTTACAGAATTTCTTACTGAAATTAATCCGCCTTTAATGACGAATTGCAAAAAAAAAAAAAAAAAAAAAATCCTTATTTGGGTGATGCATTTGCAAAGTTCAATGACATTGAAACACGTCACCAAGAAAAAGATATTACATTAATTCAAGCACTAACAATTATTTTAAGTTTTCAAGTTTAATTAAACTTGATTAAGTCCTCATTGTTGCATGAAGATTTTCAATACTTATGAAATTTTCGACAATTGTATATAACCGATGTAGAATTGGAAATACATAAATCATCCCAAAAAGTAAGCGATAATTTTAAATTATGTTTTTGAGATATTAAAAATATAGATATCCCAGAATTGACTATCGCGCCACTTTCTGCTTAAGTAGAAAATAACGAGTCATTTGCAAGACGAAGTCATTGAATTATTATTTGACTCTAAAGCAAAAATGCTTTTTAATAATTTAACTATGAGTAAATTTTTTACGATTATAAATATTACTCAAAAATATCCTTTTAATTGCATTCCCCAAGCTCATATATGGTTGAATCTGGCTTCAGTCATGTTAATTCTATTTTAACTAAGAAAAGAAATAAATGGAATATGGAATTCCGAGGCGAAGTGAGACTGAAATTAACAAATTTTAAATCAAATATTGCTAATATAACCCAGAGTCATCAGGCACATCCTTCTCATTGATTTTTGTAAAAAAAAAATGATTTTATCAAAATCAAAAAAAAAAAAAAAAAAAACTTTACTGTTTCTATGATTTCTAAGCTATCATTTAATTTATTTAAAAAACAGGAAAGTTTTCCCACCCTTATTTTATCATTTTTATACAGGGTGTCGATAAGAGAATTTAAAAATTTTTAGGGATCGATGATCAAAAAAGTTTGGCGCCTCCTGTTCTAGTCGAACGTTTAGTAGAGCTCTGATTATCCCTTCTCTTGGAAAATTTTGGATTAAACCAAATCTCTTCCGATCCTTTGTTTCGGCTGGATAGATGAAAGTAGTAATCTAATTACTAATTCTGAGTACTCCAATCGGTGCAGCAATCGACACCTGCTAAAGACACCTGATGTGGGGTTGTTCACGGTTCCTAGAAAATCGGACTGTATAAAGTCAAAGTTCGTGAAAAGCAGAAATGTTGTTTGCCCGTTCTCAAGAGCCCAGATATCTTTCATGAGGGCTTGTCCGTATGTAAGGAGGACCACGAACGAACTCGCTAAGTGTGGTAGCCGCAGAATAAAACGTTTCATGTTCAAGCGATTATGTTAAGGTCTAAAATAAATTTTGTGAAATTTTTTTTATTCCCCTAATATCTCAATATTTTCTTCATTGAAATTCAGTAATGTTAAATTATTTTGTTGCGATTTCTTTTTCCCTATGGGAAAGAAAATGAAAATTAACAGTCATAAGAAGGCAAAATAAAAATAAAAAAGTTTATACAAAAAGAGGAGAATTAGAGCATGTCAAATAATGCTTTTTTTTTTTTTTTACTCTTTTCACTATAATCTTCTCACGTGATATTTCAAATGATACTTTCGTTAATCTCGCTTTTCCTCTTAATTTCAGAGAAAGCGCGAAGATATAAATGAAAGCGGCTTTTCTGAGAATCAAAGATAGGTATCACCTACATAAATAAATAATAATAATAGACATTGAAATGACTTTCAAAAACGGGAAAAGAAAAAAAAATAACCCCTATAAGAAAAAAATTTATTTAAAAAAAAGCCTTAAATATTAAAAAGAAGCAATCATAATTAGATTAATTTATTTAAACTTTCTTTAGAAAAAAACTATTAAGGAATTATGGAATAATTAATCGCAGGTACTTTATGAAACTAAATATATTGATTTATTATTTGTTTTATAACGTCGCATTTAAAATTAACGACGCACGTAGACAATGGGAAGACTTGAGAACTCGATTGTTTTTACGTACATCAGCTACCCCTACGCAGCGGGTCTTTAGTGGCATCAGGACTCGAATTCAAGGCTCGACCAAAAGAGTGCCGGTCGCGAGTTCGTGATCCTGACTACAAGACAACCGCGGCCCCGAAGATAAATTTAATGAAAGGCGCAAAGTTAAAATATATATCGAAACTTATATTAAAACAATATTAAATAGTCAATATTCTTAAGTGAAGAAGTTTTAATATTAAGATAACATATTTCTGCTTAATATATCTTTCATTATAACATTCCCAATTTCAATTCTTTGCGACATTAAGGCTCCCGTCTTCCCGCCATTTTGATTTCATCAGCTTAATGTTAATCCAATGGAGTTTCGACTTGAATTCTCCCATCTTTATTATTTGATCTATTTGAATGCAATAAAGTGCATTTGAAAGAGCAAAAAATAATGAATGCTTCAGTGGAATTACTTTTTTCCTAAGATTTCTAAAAATATTTGAAAATATTTTTTAAAGACCGGAAAACTCAAAAACGAATAATTAAAATAAGAATAAAAATATTTTTAAATATCGTAGGAAAAATGTAATTTCACAGAAGTATTGATTATTGTTTGCTCATTCAAAAGCACTTTATTGCATTCAAATAGTTCAAATAATAAAGATGTGAGAATTAAAGTCAAAATTCCATAGGATTAACATTACATCCACGAAACCAAAATGGCGGGTAGACGGGAGCCTTAAGTATATTATCATTATTATCAGATTCTTTTATATTCTCGTTTTTGAACTAGGATAACTTAATTAAAAGTATTTTAATAATAATGCTATATTAACATAAAGTATTTTAATTCAATTTTTAAGCCACATTAATTAATCATTTGTTTTAAACTAAGACATATGAATTGAATTCTTTTAATCAATTAAAATTTTAAGCTTTTTTTTTATCCTTGCGTTGCCAAAGCATAAAAGAGTAATTAAACTAAAATTTTATCCTTTTCTCTCTTCTTCTTAAGAAGGTAATTTTGTATGATATTGTTCTAAAAAATTTAATATAGTAGTTAAGGAGGTAATTTAGGAAAGGTGCGAATCATGCATTCAGTATGTTTGTTGTAGTAATAATATGAATCCTCTTTGCATGTTTAAAGTATTTAATTCATCATAATTGTGGTAATAGTATTTTGAATCTCTAATTTTGTAGAATGAGTTATAATTAAAAGATTTAATATGTCTGAAAAATATAGTGCTTCTAAACAACGATTTTACGCTTTAAAAATGTGAATCTGTGGTTAAATCATTTATTTCCTAAGGTGGGATATTTGCTATTCAACTATCTTTTACAGATGATAGGTCCTCAAATTGCTACAAACAACCATTTTGATTAAGGCTTTATTTTTTTGTATATATTTTCTACCATATTATCAGTAATGCACACGAATACGTACTTAATTGGTAGCATTGTTTTATTCTTTTATTTCAAAGGAAAGATAATTTCTGAAATAGTTAGCAAATAAATTAATCAAATTTTATTATTAGAATAGGTCGTTTTCTCGGTATGCTAAAAATAAATTGTATAAAAAGAAATTTATGCAGTGATAACAAACGCAACTTTATTTCTCGTACTACTTGTCACGGAGTTTGTTCAGGGCAGGTCTAAAGTCACCTTATAATTTAAATACATATTATTTTTAACACTTCATAATAGAATATATTTATTGAAAAAAATTGTGAAATCAGGCTGTTCGCGATTTTCGCTTCACTAACTTTGGGGACTTTTTGGTAATTGAATTGCATACAATTGCAACTCCTAACCAACCAAATGAAGCATGATTAGGTAAATTTGACAAGACTAATAAGTTTAGAGAAATGAAAAAGAAGGGAGATTGACAGCGACAAGTTGATGCATAATTGTAGACTAAATTGAAGTGACTCCTTGTTAGAGTAATAAGTGTTGAATCTATGATAAGTAAGAAGGATGTGAATCGGAACGAGTGATTTGCTAAGCTAATATATTTTAATTAGTCACTGAATATATATATATATATATATATATATTAGAATATAAACTAGGATTAACTGAGTTAAGAGGGATTTGAAAAAGAGTGATCTTGCATTATTCTATATTAAGAGCTAATAAACTCTGTTATCTTTCTTCAATTAAAGTTTTGAATTTATCGACTATTTACCTAGATTTTAAGATAGCTGTAAAGTTAAATGATCAAAAAAATACGTCATAATATGATATTAATCACTTTTTAGATTTTTTTTTTTTTTTTTTTTTTTTTTGAACTGTTCATCGAAAACAATATCTTTTAGATGAGCATCATTGTCCAGTTCTTAAATACGGAATCTTTCGAACACATTTTTTACAATTGCATGTAATATTTACTGCGCATTATTTGAACTTCATAAAGATAAAGAAAAAAAAATTGGGGGCAGTGAAATAAAAGGAACGTGAGTAATTCATAATTGTTAAAAATGGAGAGAGTCGATGTTTCTTATTTTTTTTTAGAGCCGATCAAGGCTGGCCTGGTTGTTACTTGAGTGGGGTCTTCTAAGCCTTGGAGCACCTGCAACAGAAAGTTGTTTCTCGAAACGTTTGGCAATATCAAAGGTTTAGAGCGTGCTTCTCTAAAGTGCTGCCCAAACATAAATTATGAAAATATTTAAATGTGCTCATTCAGTTGAAAAGTCTTTAAAAAGTAATTGTACTAATTTTAAATTTTTTTCGTTAGTCATGGATGAAAGCACTGACTCTTCTGATACGGCACAATTGGCAATTTTTATAAAAGAAATCTATGAACATTATAATATCACTGAAGAAGTGGTTGCTTTAGTACCCTTAAAAGACACAACCAAGTCTGTAGATTTATTCGATGAAAAGGTTTTCCTTATCTATGAAAAATTTATCAGCTATCATAACCGATGGAGCCCCTGCCATGGTTGGTAAAAATATGGGACTCGTTAAAATGGTTAATAATGAAGCCGTCGCTACCGGCAATACGATCTTGATGGCATATCATTGTAATGTACAACAGGGTAATTTATGAAGAAAAATTTTTAAAATGGAAAGTGTATTAAGCGTTGTTATATAAAAACCATTAGCTTTATAAAGAGCAAAAGGACTTAATCATAGACAATTGGAAGAGTTTCTTAAGGTAATAGGCACTGAATTTGCAGATGTTATTTATTATACAGAAGTAAGATGGATGATCAAAAGATTTTATGATTTGAGAACTGAAATAAAAATATTAATGGAAACAAAAGGGAAACCTGTGAATAAATTTTTGGACGAAGATTGGATTTGAGATTTACCTTTTTTAGTAGACTTAACAGAACATTTGAATGATTTAAATTTGAGACTTCAAGGAAAAAAAATAAATTTATTAATAATATGTTCCAAACAATTACAGCGTTTGAAAGAAAATTGAAATTTTGGCTTAGTCAAATAAAAATAAAAGATTTGACACATTTCAGTACTTTGGTTGCACATAAGCCTGTGAGTTGATCAAAATGTGCTGCCTTAATTTTCGATTTAATTTAAGAGTTTGAAAGTAGATTTCAAAATTTTTGAAAAAATGAAGAGTATTTCAACATATTTTCTATCTTATTTTCTCTATAAATAAATAAATTGCCTTCAAATCTTCAAATGGAATGCATTGAACTGCAAAGTAACATTCAACTGAAAGAAAAATTTGGGAATGTTTCTTTACTGGAGTTTTATAAAGATTACCTACTCCGCGATAAATATCCTATTTTTCACAATTATGCTTTATTAATGTCTTCAGCTTTTGGCAATACTTATATTTGTGAACAATTATTTTCAGGAATGAAGCTTACAAATAACAAAAATAGGACAAAGATTACTGACAAACATCTTGTAAATGCAGTAAAAATTGTTATCTCGTCTATTGAACCTGGTATCAATTTGCTTATTCAATAAAAGCAAATTCCTCTATCTCATTAATTCGAATTTTTTCTATCTTTATGAAATCTAAACTAAATGAAACGAAACTCTTACAAATTTAAAACAAATACGTACTTATATATATATCTAATTCAAATTTAAAAAAATTATAATAAAAGGAAGTTAATTTATTTTAATGATACTACATAGAGCTAATTTTTATTTCAATTTGTTGAAAAAATATTGTATGTGCGGCCCAGCAAATTTTTTTTTTGCAATGTGGACCAGAATTTTTTTTTTTTTTTTTTTTTTTTGCAATGTGGCCCTCAAACGGTCATAATTTAGACACCCATGGTTTCGAAGGAGGTCATCTTAAATTAAATGATGCACATATGTTCTGTGTGTTAGAATAAATGTATCTTTATTTGCATAGTAACGTTAGATATTGTTTATATATTATTCAATTATGTATGTTTCTGTAATTAAAGTCACAAATCTTGATTTTCCAATTCTGAAAATAATTCAAAAAGTTTAAAAGTGAAACAAAATTATTCACATTTTAAATTGAACAGTGAATGAAAAAAGGGTAAGATTCCAAAAGTGACTTGATAAGATAGCCATTTTACCAGTCCTATAGTACAAAAAAAAAATCCTACTTTGTATAATAATGCAATAGTCGTCCCGGGGAAAACGAATAATATTCAGGGAATATTGTCCTTATTCCACTCACAATTTATAAATCATGTTTTTTAGAATTTTGTTCTTTTTTTTCAAACACCCATTCAATTGCAAATTGATTTTTGGCTCACCCTGTACTAGAATGGTAGTATTTTTTTAAATTAGGAAGTAAATAGTACATCAGTTTATACATATTTATGTGTGTGTATAATTTCACTTAAAGTTTAATTTCACATTTTTTCCTATTCTTTAATTCACAATAAAAAGTTCAGTCTTATTTCCTGATACCATTCCAATTTAGCTTTTAATTTATGCAATCACGCTCTTGTAGAATCTGCACAGTCAGCTTTTCCCTCGGATCCAGACATGTAAGGATAATTCAAACGATACTTTTTGACAGCAGCGAAAGTTCCTGGGAATACATTTATCCAATTCCAAGCCACATAAAGAAATCTCTGCATATAAACTCTAAGCAAAATAAATGTATCTCTCTTTCGCTTTGGCCACGAAGGCAGAAGCTTTGCCTCTGGTCTCCTCCAATGTATAAACTATAATATTACAGAGTATAATGGACATTGCTTGCGCTGCTTTGATCAACTTGTAAAAGTGCCTCTCTCTCATTCAAAACTAATAAACAGACTTTATTGTATAATTGGTGAGGTTATCACAGGTATGAGATTTCTAATACCATTTTTACTCATCCTTGAAATGTATTACACACACACACTAGGTCATTTCCCATATAAAGAGTCAGTGGATCAACTTCAATCGTTTTTAAAATTTCCATACAAGTATTTAGGAATTAATTATTTTTTCGAATAGTTTTGTGCATTGAAGATAATCTTTCGAATATGCTCTTCAATAATAAATTTTAATTCTAGATTACTTGTGTATTGCTTTAAGATCGTTTGAATATCTGTAAGGATATGTGTACTAAAGTTTGAGATCCTCTAGGTTTAATTTCTTTCTAGTGAATTTGCAGTTTTGAGTTGACTCTCTATTAACATTTTTAAGTCAAGATTTATAGGCTGTTGTACTTATCATGTCACTGCAGATAAAGTATCGATTCTTAGTCTTGAAAGTAATCTATTTCCTAATAATTGTAATCCATTTCTAAGAATCACACGTTGCACATTTGTTGCACGTTATCAATTAAATAAGCCGAAATATACCGAAACACCTTTAACACAAATTTTCTGGCATATTTATTGATTTAGGCACAGTTTCGTAATTGTTTCTAGAAAGATTTTCTGAGATGCGAAAATAGTCCTGCCGCTCTTTGCAGACATTAGGCGAGTTTTCGTCTTTTGGTGAAATTCTTTCCCTGATTTAATTTTACTGTAACAATAAGAGTGGGGAGAGAAAAAAAACAAATTTAATGAAATTAGAATATAAGGAAAAAAAGGAAAGGAAAAATTTTGAATAAATTTTTACGTCTTTTGTCAAATTTTAGTTGAATGGTAGCAGAGAATAAAAATATATATATATCGAATTTATTTAATTAATGGATAGGATTTTATCAAAAAGTATCCATAGCAAATTTAAATACTTTTATTACAAACTTTAATTTAGCTAGCTATATTTATGCGAGTTGTGGTTATTAAATAACGAGGCTGACGCTGTAAAAACATTTTATTTCGGTGTCATACTTATTTACTTATTATCGCCTTCAATATACACCCATCCTCCATAACTATAGCGCTCTATGCGAATCTTCCATTGTTCGAAACAGTGCTGGAAGTCTGTCAGCTTTTTCAGGTCACGTACCATTTCTCTTTCACAGCTTCAACGATTCAAAACTTGTTTTTTTTTATTTCAGATTTCTACTTGCGAACTGGATAGAAGTCGCATGGCTCAAGATCCGACGAATAAGGCGGATGATCTAACACTGGGATGCTGTACTTGGCTGGAAACCACTTGACAGACAATATGGAATGAACTAGTCTAATTGAATTGTTTAGATAAAAATTAGCTGTACGGATTCTTTGTCAATTCCTACAGTCTCAGTAATTGCACGAATACTTAACCGACGGTGAGATGGAACCAGATTACTGATTTCCCCCCTCCCCGATATTGTCATTTGTATATAAAATGGAAGGGCGACCTGGGTGTGAATCATCTTCAACGTCTTCTCGGCCATCTTGAAAACGCTTCAACCACTCAAAAGCACATGCACGTGGTAACTCATTGCCATACATTTCTTTCACTATATTATAAGTTTCATTCGCAGTTTTCCCAGGTTTCATGTGAAATTTCACAACAATTCGTTGCTCACTTATTATCTTTCCAGCGAAACAAAAGAAAATAAATTTTCTCAAATGAGAACGAAGGCTACAGGTATATGGATTTGCTTACGGAAAAGAGAAGCACTGCATTCGAAAAAGTAGGCTTCACGCTAAACAGCTGTCGGTCACTGGCGTACCTCTTATGCAGCAGCGTTACTCGCGTTATTTAACAGCCACACCACTAAATATATATCTTTTTATTCAAAATGTGTGTACTTGAATTTTTCCCCACATCCTATCATTCGACTGAGCTGAAATTTTAAACACACATACAGCTCATGTAATTGCTTGGTAGTCTTAAATTTCCAGACTACAAAGAATTAAATAAATATAAATAAAAAAAATGTGTTTTTTTTTTTAAATCAAGCTATAAAGATGGACTGAAAAGTATAAAAATAATTTTTTAAATGTAAAATAATATGTAATTTATAAAAGCTTCAGGGGAAGGGCATTAATATACTTATTTTGATCTCATACATAAGCAGCTACGATACTTAATTTATTGGTAATTACTAATGTATCTTAGCACATCAAGCTTTTATGAATTGTATATTATTTTACATTTAAAAAATATTTTTATACTTTTTAGCCAATTACTGCATTGGGAAATTAAAAAAAAAGAAAAAAGGCAGATATATATATAATCCACCCGTCCCCTCGCCTGAAAGGAGGGGCTGATATGTACTTTTCTCATTCAACAAAAATTATAAATACAAGAAATTTAACATTATGGAATAATTTTCTACTTTATTTGTAATGATCATTCACATCGCCAACGTTATTTAAGACTATTTTATAAGAAAATCATAAAACTATACACTAATTTTACTCATAAAAGAGACAGAACATAAATAAGGACAATGAAATTAAAGGATGCTATGTAATGCTTGTGAAATAAGAAGTGCCAATGAAATGACAAGAAAAGTATTGATTTTTCTTTGTTCTTTTATTCTAAAGACAAGAAAAGTATTGATGGCCAGAATATAAGACACCCGTGGTGGGACCTCTCACTCAAAACTTTGAGCCTCGAAAGATCTCATGTGTATCGGCTAGACGGTGGATCTTTAGTGTCATTGAGGCTCAAACCTTGTGATTCGACTAAGACCACCGGGCCCCGCGACCATGGCCATTTGGCTACCGGGGCCATTTTCCTTATTGAAATACACATGTGCGATGCTCTTATCTCTTGAAGTCATTCATTCGAAGGATTTTCCCATGCTTTCAAAAAATGGCTTTACCGTGAATTGACAAGCGATTAAGGGAACAAGATGTGGGGAGGAAGGGGGGAATGTTTGAGAAGGTAAATAATTTTGCAAACATAATGGATTGTATTCAATGCAGATGTGTACAGGAATGTTATTCCGGATTTTCGAGAAAAGGGGGACACCATTTGGAGCACTTCCGATGAGTCACGGGTCTTCTTTTCACTTTTTTCAGATTTGAAGCCTTAATTTTTATTGATCTAGAGTAGCTTTTAGTGATATATATGGGTTCAACTGAAAGAAAAATACACATAAAGCTGGTTTCAAATGCAAAGTCATTCAATTTGGGAAAGAAAACGGAAATAGTGCTGCAGTACTGATGTGTTTGAAGATATAACGGAAGTGGGAATGTGACGAGCTTTTCGTGCTATCCGATGATAAGAATTTTTAAGTTCATTAGAAAAGTCATTTCTTTTGAATAAACAGAGGGTAGATACTAGCAGAAAGCTTTTTATGTTAATCTTTTTCTTATTTTAAAATTGTTTTTACATCCAGTATAAAATGCGCAACCGTAAATTTCGATCACATTTTTCGTATTAAAAGTTCGTGTTATAAGCGTCAGAGTATGGAGTACATCAAAATAAAACAATTCTCAATATTTTACCTTGAAAAAAAAAATTTACAATACCATTATGAAACTTGGTGGAAAAGTAATACCTCCGGGGCTAAACTTTTTTTTATTTGTTACACCATTTTCACAATTCTTGTAATACCTGATGTATAATATATCTCTTGTAATATTTGATATATAATATATCCTTTACATAATCTACTTATTTTCTTAGTTCCCAAGCGCCGTTAGGGTGCTGAGAGCGGAAGAAGATATTGACCCATATAGTGAGGAGATTGAAGCTGCGAGGCTTCATTGCATCCTCCTTGCAACTTTTATCTCTTTACTAAGATAAAAAAAAAAAAAAGCACCACAAGGTACATCATTTTTGTTCTGACTACGCGGTGAAAGTTATCATTAAAGCATGATGTCGACAACCACCATTTTAATTCTTCACTTAAAGCTTTGAACCAACGAGTCACTTGTTGACGCAAGGGCGAGAAAAAGGATGGAATGTACGTCAAAAGTGAATAATACATTACATAGACGATACTAATCGCTTTCAGATACAACGAGAATCGTGAAAGTCGGGCTACAAATAAAAAAGCTATGATTATGGAGCCATTAATTTTCAATCAAGGCTATTTATTTCATGTGCTGATACTTATAATGAAATTCAAATGTTGTGACGAAGAATATTGTAACATTTCAAAATTATTTCCTAGGTTACTAATTTACATAACAGCAAAAATAGAATCAAACATTTTTCTTTGATGAAGGTATTTAAAGATTTTAAAATCAGAGAAAACATAAATTAGTGGCAAAATGATTTTTTTTTTCGTATCCAAAATTCAATTTACTGTCAAAAGATTAAATATCAACTTTTAGACAAAGAGGTACTCAATTATTTTTTATAAATATAATAATTCACGTATACTGAAAGAGGTTTTAATTGTATTATTCTCTCTCTGATTGTTAAAAGCTTTCATGTCAACAATTTTGTTGGCAGAATTGTATCAAGTTAGTTTTCATTATTTTTATATTCAACATAGTCAAAAGTCAATATGTAACTTCAGATCTTTGGATTAGAAGCTATAAAACTTATGTATGAGAATTTAGAAAAACATTACAGATTTTTTTTAAAAAAAAAATTCTTTATGAGCTATTCTGAATTTATTTACAAAAATAGTATTTCAGCTTAATTTTCTTAAAAAAATTGAAATCACCTTTAAATTTTTTTTTTAAAAAAAATTATATATATCACATAAGAAGAAAGAGATCTGAAGTAAAATTTATCATGATTCAGAAAACTAATATTTATTTCAGAATATTAGCAGTGTTGTGATTTGATACTGCTGGAATGCAATTTATACAAACGTTGAACAAATTTTGCAATCTATTTCGGGAGTCCAGTTTTTATCTAAAGAAAAATGAATCGTTTATTGAAAACAATATTAATGAAATATCTGAAAATTCGTGAAATGCTCTAGGAAGTAAAATTTTACCAAATTAGCAAAAAGCACAACAAATGAAGATGAGAAAAATTCAGTTTTTGTAGCAACAGTTTAGACCTTGGAGATTGATTAAGAAGTTCACTGAAAAATGAATTCTTCATGATTAGGACTAATTTTCTATTACGATACTATTCATTTTCACAATTAAATAATTTTTTGGTAATTCAAATTATTAATTTTCTAAGAAAGCATTCGTTAAGACTGGACAACTTAATAAGGAAATTTTAATATTTAATTTTTGTTGTATAAAACACATTAATCATTATAACTTTTAATACCTTGAATAAATTGCTTAACAGTTTTCAGTTTTATATATTTAATGTAATCCAAAGAGGGTATGTTTAGTATATATACTGGATATATGTTTAAGAGAATAAATGTAGATATATAAAATTTTCTGAAGGTATTCTATAAATTAACCTAAGATTATCTTTTCGGTGATTTAAATGAACAATTTTGTTCGTTCTCTTTAGTTCGTGTTGAAACTTGAAAAAAAAAAATGAAAAATTAATTACAAATTTAAAAAAAATTTCGATAGAAATCAGATAACATTTTTTACAGCGTTGTTCGAAAATGTTGAAACAATTTATTACACTAAAAATATTCTTTTTTAAAACTTTTCAAATAATTATGTTGCAATGTTTGTATAAAAATATAATTTATTAAAATAACTCATTTCGAAAAACACATGGAAAAAAAAATGCATTTATATACGAGTACAACAGGTAAAAATGTAACCTCATTCGTTTTTTAAAATCTTTTTTCTTTCTGAAATAAATGTGAGTAAATTCGATTTTATTTCGAAAACAAAATTTGGGATGTATCTAAATTTTTCTAAAATTTTTAGTAGAAGCGAATTAATTTAAAATAGACAGAAGCAAAATATATATCACTCGTTTTTATTATATGCACATATTTTAAAACATTTTATATGCGGTTCTCTTTAATAAATTATTACTAAATATTAAATATATGTATCCAATAATGAGAGAAATATCATCTTCCCTCCTGTTGAATGAAAATTGAAGTATTTAAGAAGTCGAAAGAAAATAGTCTATAACAACAACAACAAAAAAAAGATGTATTGACTTATGATTATTGCAATTCTAACTGAAATCGTGTCTTCAGTCACATGAACTATTACTTGCTTTCAGAACAGTATATTCTTTTTTGTCTAAGTTAAATAATTTAATTAATTGTGCAAATTTGACATAAAAGTATGTCTTTCTTCCTCTTTCGAGTCACTAAAATTTGAGCTATCTCACACTCAACTCAACACACAGGGAAAAAACTAATTAAAAAAAATATTATTCCAAAAAGTTTTTGATTTCCTGCAATGCACAACTCTTCTGAAAAAGAAAAATTTTTAAAAATACCTATGGCAACATACAGCAAAACAAACAACGATTTGAAAATTTTCTATAGTTTATCAGTCAATCAAGTTCCTAGTTTGATAAGATTCATATTTCGAAGAATTTTCTTGAAAATAAGCGTTCATTCGAATAATAACGAAATAACAAGCTTTACGAAAACTAGTTCCATCTTTTACTCGAAATACTTAACTGGAGAAGAAATGAAACCGCTTGCCACAATCATTTCACCTGTTGCTTTCTCTGCCAAGAACGTCAGAGCTTGGCGATAAAAACTGTTATAGCAGCAACCCTACTAGGCATGGTCATAGAAACGAATATCCGGAGAAGATACAACTACTCCAAGCGCCTCTGTGCTTTGCGTAGGACATTCCCAAACCCGCTATTTCCTACCTCAGAAATCGCCTGTCTCTGACAGAAGATAGAAGTGGATGCTGACTTTCTGTTCTTCCGGAAAAAAAAAGATTGGTGTTTATTCTGCGATGGGATAAGTTATCGTTTGCGGAATAATATCGAATACAACCGCCGAATTAATTTCGAAATAGCGTATAGTGGATTTACGATATGTGAAATAAGTTTTTGGTGGCGCTCTTTTAGTATTTATATATCCGAACTGTTATTTATTTAAATCGTTTGATTCATCGTTGAAGTTGTTTTAATACTTTTTTATTCCATGGCACCAGGAGTGCCTCAGAACTCGTTAACGACGAACGATTTCACACCGAAACTTTTTACCGCAGAAGGAGACATGCACCTTGCGAACGTCCCTTCTGCAGACGAAAACTTAGCTTACCGAAACTTCCCTGGACTGAATAACATGAGTCTCGGTGTGAAAAAGTCGGCAGAAGTGATCGGTGTTATTTTAGCAGACGACAGAGCGGTGGGGAAAAATATCAACTCTCCAAGTGACGGCGCAGTTATCCTGGGAACTGTATGCATTGAAAATCTTAGAATTAATTTAGATGAACTAAGGAGATTTATGTGTGCTGAAATGCCTTATTTACCGGCTACTTTCAATTATCTGACGAAAGACGGGTAAGTTTAGTCTGCGTTTTATAAAAACATTTTCGTTCGTAACCTTGTAAAAAGATATGTTTATTGGCATTGGATCAAAAAAAAAAAAAAACTAAATACTTTTCGATATATTAACAAAACTTTAGATTTCATAATTGTTTATTTCAGATTACACTCATTTTTAATTTAATGCGTTTATGATTGCTTAGGTAAATTTTGAAACTAAATAAAAGTTTTCAGGACTACTTTGGTTAGTATTTTGTTTGATTGTTGATTTCAAATTTTTTTTTTTTCATTTGCTGAAAATCTGTAATGATTGCCTAAATATAATGCCGAACGATATATCCTTTAAACAATGCTTAATTCTGTAATCTTTCAAAAAATTTGCATTGTGATTATTTTTAATTATTTATAATATAAATTCAAATTACATAGTTTTGATTATTTTGCTCTGTAGATTTTCAGCCATGCTCTAATAATCAACTGAACATATATATATATATATGAGAAAATGAAATTGAATACCTGTGGCATTTGCATGTTATAGTATTCAAATGATATATTCTTCAAATTATTTTATATGCTGATTTATTTCATTGTTGAGATAGCAATAGTTTTTATATGTCGCCAGTTTTTCAAAGATTAAATTTGATAGTGATTTTATTTCGCTTTATGACAATGAATAAATTTGCTTGAATCTTTTTATTTAAAAATCTGACACATAAAAAAATAATTTTTTAACTCATATATTGATATGAATGTAACTAGAATTCATAATTTAGTTTATTCATAAATTGAAATTAAATATGTAGTATAATTATTTTACTACATTAAATTTTTAAAAAAATTTTGCTTAACTTCTGGTTAGTGAACATAGGATTGTATATTGCAAGAAATTTTCAATGAATTCAATCTACTGAATTCTCAAGTTTTTAATTTGGTGAATTCAGTGAAGATTGCATTGTTTCAGACAACCTTGTATCTTGAATAAATACCATTTATTTATTCAAGATGCAAGGTTAAATATCATTTATTCTCTTTGTAACAAAAATCTATGACTTCATAAAAAATTTATTTAAACTGAAATGTGTATTAATTTTAACTGTATTGATCTTTAACTCTCTGATAGTTGTAAAGTAATCAGATAATATGGAACTTTTTTTGTTTTAAAAAATATTGAACAAATGAATATTGAATTAATGAAAGTCTCGTCATATTATATAGATAGTATTTTAAGTAACATTTATCCATTAGATCCCCTTTTTTCTTTTCTGGTTTCTATGTTATTGAGGAAAGAAATGAAAAAAAAAAAAAAAAATATGATAAATATATTTAGATAAAATACTTCATGAAAAAATGTAATGCTTTATTTATTAGATTTTTTTTCTTTCTGTTATGTATCTCTCATATATTTCTTTTTTTTTTTCCTCTCTCTTCTTCTTTGGTACTGGCTAATACTATATTTAAAAAACTATTGCTACTATTAATTTATCATTTTATTTTATAACTTGCAACGATTTTGATAAATTTAAGACTTTCTCCTTGTAACAAAATATTCATTGTAAATATTCAAAAGAATTTAAATAAATATTTACTAATTATTTTTTTTAAATGGTTAACTTGTGTTATTTATGATCTCATAATTTTATATGAGAGAAAAACTTTCCATTTAAGTTGCAAGAAGTTTTTTGTGTAAAAAAAGTTTTTTTTCTATTGTATGTCTGTAGAACTTGTAATGGTACTAAATTTTTTTCAGTTGCTGATCTAAGGTTTATTTTCTGCACTATAGTAATATGCATTAATGTAACGTATTTAAAGATTTATCTTTTAGTTGGAATAATTCATAACATTAGTAGCATTTGTAATTTTTCTTAATGGTAAAGCTATTTTTCTTTAATACAAAGTAAGGAATGAACAAGATTTATTTCATTTCTTTTTTTCAGTTGGCCAGTTCTTAAAGCACAAGAACATAAAATAAACACTAGTCTTGTCATCACGGAAAATAATTGTATCTGCATCAAGAAAGAATATGGTAAGTACATGAATGATATCAGGAAAAAAAAAGTTTTTTTTCCTTCAGATCCTGTTTTTTTAGCTAATAATGTAATAAGTATTTTGAAATTATTATTGAATTGTTTATAACATTTAATAATTTTATGTAATTTGAAGAAAAGAAATCTCTAATTATCAAAAAGATTCAACTGGAAAAGTACTTTACTTTTGACTAAGAATACACTTAATTTTTCAATTTAATGGTTTTTATTTATTTATACAGGCAGAATAATTATACTTCTTCTGTACAGTTTAAATGTATTTATAAGCATAATTCGCTCAAGAATTTTTTGGTAGAGAAACTTAATATACTCACATATAATATTTTTTTTTAGAAAAACCACGTGTGGGTATTGTCGCTTCTAGTGGTGATGCTGTAGGGTTTGTGTTTACAGATCTGAACATAAATATAAAGCAGCTTAGAGAAACAATAGAACAACAAGTGAGTTAAAAGTTGCTTGATAATACTTATATGTTCATGGAAATTTTAAAAAAATTATAGTATAATTATTTGCTTGTGCTTAAAAAAATATTTTTATTTTATTTTAGCTTAAAATTAGTCAGCAATTGAGGCTAGAATATAGGTTCATTGAAAAAAATGGATGGCCAGTGATGGCAAGTCAAGAATCAATCTTATCCCTTTTAGATATAATGTTAGGACAAATTGTACGAATACAGATTAGTGAAAGGCATTTTGTAACTTCTGAAAATCTTAGACCCAATTCCTTAATGTTAACTAGTGGAACATCTGTGATAGACAATCAGCTGCCATCTCCATCTCAAGAAAATGCAGAGCATGAACCAGTTAAGCGAAAAAAGTCTCTTAAATTTATTAGGTAAGTTATTATTTGATTTGAATAGTTCTAGGGTTTTATTTTTGATACTGTCATCAATTATTTATTCTTGCTGTTTTGTATGAAATTGAATAATTTATGAAGTAAATATTAAAATGGATAATATAAGTTTTGACAATAGATATATTTATTTTAATTAATTTAAAATGAAATGCTAAGATTGAATTATATCATTCTTAGTGACAATGTATCAAAACTCTTCTAGATTTAATGTTGATTGGACCCATATTTCTAAACATTATATTATATTAAATATTTTATTCCTCCTTACTACCTGAAAATTTAAATTTCCTAGTTAAACTAGACTGTTTTAAAACAATGATGTAGCATCTTTATATATGTTATTTTTTTAAAATAATATGATTATTGATGTTCAATTCTTAGTTTTTATTTTACAAAAGAATATGTTCTTGATAACAATATTTATGTATATTTAAATCCACTTTTGTATTATATTGTCGTATAGAGACTCGCAATCATCAATGAAAGTTAGAAAAGAAAGTGAGAAGAGACCAAGATTAGGAAAAGACAATTATATTAAACCTATTTTGATCAGTTATGTGAGAGCAGAAGCAGCTCAATATGCTCTGGATCTGAAACAAGAGCTAGTCACAATGGGATTTAGTGTTTATTTGGTAATTATTTTTCTACTTTGTGTGTTCTAATAGAGTAGTATATCAAATGATATCAAACCTTTTTTTTTTTAATGTACATAATGATGAACTTTAATTAAATATATATTTGCTTTTAGGATGTACATGAAATCAAAACTGGTTCAGATTGGCAAGATGCTTTAAATTTTGCTGTTACTCATTGTTTCCTATTTGTTCCTCTTATAACTCCAATGTATGGTAAAACTCAGTGGACTAACCGAGAGGTAATTTATGATTGTTTTGTACTTTTTTATTGTTATCTTCAATGACACTAATAAAAGTTTTTTCAGAAAAATTCATATAAATCTATGGATATCATTTTATAAATGTATTTTATTAAAAAAGCACTTAAAATGGTTGATTAAAAATAATTTGCATGACTTTTAAGAATTTGAGGAGAACTGTTCTTTTTAATTGCAAAAGCAAAACATTTCTATTTTATTTTCTCTTGAGACAACCAAAACACTTTAATGGAAAATTAAATTGAATCTGTGGTTTCTTAGTTAATGAATTTTAAATTATGTTTATAAACTTCTTGGAAAAATATATAAAAATACTATAAGACTAGTAATAATTTTTATACTCTAGCCTCAATAATTTAAAAATATTCCAATATGAATTGTTTTGACCTGTCTTTTACTTTGTTAATAATTCTTTTATTTACATGTGTTAATTTTTTTTTAACAGGTAAAGCTAGCTGATGTATTAGGGAAAAGAATAATTCCTGTAAATTTCATGGAAAAATGGCCTCCAGCCTGTCTAGCCATTCAGTTTGCTTCAACTCAGTATATTCCTTGGAAACTGCAAGATAGTGATCATGGTAAAATTTTATTTATATTTATAGCTTGCGAAAATATTTTAAATGTTCAGTTATTGTGATAGATTTTGATCATTTTTAATGGAAATAAATGTTTTGTTTAACTTGTCTAAAAACATAATCTAATTTCTTATAAAATCTCCATACTTTTTCAGATTTTTTTCTATCTGTTATAAAGAATTAAACATTTTTATTATAGTTTCTTAAGAATATATTTATGAGGGGAAAAAATCAATTAACAATAATTACAGGTTGTGAAATCTTGTTCAATGCTTATTGAATATTTCTAAAACCGTAATTTAACTGTAGAACATGTTGATAAGTTTGTGCTATTTTTCATTCCATATAAATTTTCAATTGTTATTAGTATGTATTGTAATTCTTAATAGTTATTTCCTTTCCAGTTAAAGAACCAGAAAAACCTTCCGATTCTAAACAATGGGAGCCCATTTGTATAAAAAGAGTTTCCAAACAAATAGCTGAGTGTTATAAGGATTATTATTTTAGGTCACCAAAAAGGAGTCTGTCTAATAAGGAAATAGTGGTATGTTAAGTTTTATTGAAATTTTTCAGTTGTTTCAAATTATTAAATTAAAGTTCATTCTTTTAACATTTTGCAGCTGGTAATACATGACAATGTGCAAAATATTAATGTAAAACATTAAATTATTTTTTTGCAGTTAAGAATTATATTGCATTTCTTAAAAATATTTCTGAAAGCAAATGGAATTGATGCAATCGATTTTTATTAAGTGGGTTTAAATATTCTAAGTGCTAAGAATTTTTTTTCCTTCCTAGCCTTATACTGCTGCACCAAGATCAAAGGAGGAATTTTATGCACCTGTAAAAGATGAATATATTGAAGACAAGCAGAGTATAGTGATAAGTGCTCATCCAAGGCAACGATATCTTGTAAGAAACAATTCTGTGAAGTTTTTTATACATATATATTTATATATGTTATAGCATTCTTTTAAATATTATTATAGTAGGATTTAATTAAATTTCAAAAACAGTTGAAGCCCATTTCATTTTTAATTAATTATTTTATTGTAGTGGAGAGAGTCCCCATTTCCATACAGTGAGAAATACAACTCTACTGTTGAATTAAGAGTAAGAGCGTAACATTATGAGAGATTGCGGGTTTTTTTGCAGTGCAACAAGTGATATACCAGGGATTTTTCACAATAAATGTCATAAAACCTGTGGGATGAATGGAGGGATTTCAAGGGAATTTAAGTGCAGACTAAAATGTCTAGCGTGGATAATCCCTACAAGTCTAAAGCTGTGGGATCTGCATTGTCAGCAAATTTTTAAGAATGCGTGATTGCATTAAGTTAAAAAGGAATGATATCAGGAAATAAGAATGAACACTACTTTTAAATGAGAGAATGGGAAAAATTAGGAAATTAAATTATTATTATGAGAAACTAATATGAATTAAAGTTAAATCATTATATATATATATATATATATATATATATATATATATATATATATAT
>BMAW01110928.1:394259-411266 GCA_019974015.1 Nephila pilipes | reverse complement strand
ATATATATATATATATATATATATATATATATATATATATATATATACATATATATAATGCCAATTAAGAGAAATAAGTACTTTACAAAATAATTTTATTATTTAACAATTTAATATGAAATTTGGTAATAAACAATAATAAGAAAATGTTTTCTTTGCATTTAACTTTTCTCTTAATGCTGTAGAATTTTTTCCATTACTGAAGTAGATTTAAAACTGTTAATAAATCAAACAAAAGTATTTTTGTATAGAAGTAGAAAGTGCCTAGAAAAAAAAAATTATGCTGAAGTTCTTATTTGAATATTGATATTTAGTTTGTCTTAGATTTAAATATATAAATATAGGAGAATATTTATATTGTTACTTTATGCTTTGTAAAAGAATTTTTTTCTCAATTTTTCAGTAGAAAAAATTGCACTTTTATTGTATAGACAAAAAATTTTTGATAAATTGTGTAGTTTTTAATTGAAATTTCAGACAAAGTGTCATTACATTGTAATTTACTTTTTGAATTGGCCTTTATATTATCATTTCAAAAGCTGGATTAAAAGTTTTTTATTCATTTAGTATTTCATTTTCATATGGAAAATAATTTGAAAATATTTTGAAAAGATCTACTGTGAAGGGAATTATCTAACAGTTTTAAATTTATAGTTGCTAGTCATTAAATTTATCTTTTTATTAATACTGTTTTATATTATTTCTTTCAGCAATTCTTTTTTATTTATTTTTTTTACCTTGTTTAAAACAAACCGTTATTTTTCTTCTTGTCTGAAAGTTCTAAAAATGTAATGATTCATGTTTAGGTTATTAATTTTCAAAGAATTAATCAATATTTTTAGATACCTTTATACTAAATGAAATTCAAATATAATAACTGGAAATAATTATTAAATTTATTTCAAATTTTCTTCATAAACAAGAACTTAATTACATTTATGTGTAACTGCATGAAAAATAAATTGCCAGTTAGTAATTGTAACTGTATTTTTTCAGGCTGAAGATTTGAAAAATATATTTGAAAAAAATGGTTTTGAAGTATGGTGTTCTGTGGATTTGTTAGATTCTCAAATGAATCTTGGATCTGAGGATACTTCCACAACAGATCCTAATACTCCACGAAATCTTCCTACTATTCAAGAAGGAGATGTTTTTTTCAATGGAAATGATGTTGAGATGTATAGCTCCATTGGAGAGAAAAAAACTTTATCCTTATTGTATAAAGAGCAAGAAGCAGCATATGGTAAATTTAAAAAATGTGCTTTTTTTGTTGCAAAATTTCATTTTAAAATAACATTCCTTTATTTTAATTCAGTGATAGCATGAATAAATTGTGAAATAGAATTTTACATTTATGTGTTAATAAATTAATTTTGAATCGCCTATTAAAATTTAGTCTTGTATACTAATTTCTACTTTCAAATTAATTTTCAATTATTTTATAATGAATCACCAGAAACATAATTTAATTGGCTCATAACTTAGTTATTAAAATCATAAAACTGTAATGTAGTGATTATAAAAATTTTCAGATTAAATTATTTTTTAGAATACTGAAATTGATGAACCAAAGTCATTTTTGAATTAAAAAAACCTGTAATAGATTTGTAATTATTAAATTTTGAATTACAAATTTTAATATGTTTCTGAGAAATTAATTAAAAAAAATTATGCATATTTTATAATTTATTTTGATCATGTATTAAAAGTTTTCCTAATTATTTTTATGGAAAATTTTAGAATCAATATTCTATTCATATCAAACTATGTATACAGAATGTTAACTCAACTCTTAAATCTTAATTTAGTTTCATTTTTCAATTTTTGTGAGGTTAAAATTCTTTTTTTTTTTACCTCATCTCTATAGGCAGGCGACCATTGTCTCGATTAATGTCACAATTCAGTGACATAAGCCAACCAGCAGCATTAAACCGTGAAAAATTAGACCACCTGCATACTTTTCAAAAGAAAGTTGATCAAGCAGCTGTGGTTATAGTATTAGTGTCAGAATCCTACACAAAATCAACATTTTCTCATCAGCAGGTAAAGTTTTATTTTTCATTCATTTCATTGAGTGGATTAGAATATTTTTGTAAATAATGTTATGTGAATAACTTATGGAATAATTTCACAGGTATTTTACTGTGAGCATAGAAAAAGAGTTGTTTTGGTGAAATGTGATGTTGCTCCCATACCTAAGTGGTTTCGGCTG
Source organism: Nephila pilipes (assembly GCA_019974015.1). Classification (NCBI taxonomy): domain Eukaryota; kingdom Metazoa; phylum Arthropoda; class Arachnida; order Araneae; family Nephilidae; genus Nephila; species Nephila pilipes. Next base: position 409,054 of record BMAW01110928.1, on the reverse strand, counting down.
TTGATGGGAAATGACATGATTATGGTAAGAATAATTTTATTATCTGAGTTTTTTCACATGTTTTATTGAAATTCAATCAGAACAAATTGTATTGTGAAATTTCATATGTGATTAAGATTTACTTTGATAATTTTTAATGTCTCTATACATTCAGTTGTAAAATTATATATTTACATTATATATTACAGAGGTATTGAAAAATTGTTTATAGAAGAAATTGTGTAAGAGGCAAAATTATTTGCTTTAGAAACTGAAAAAAAAAATTATGCAATATTGTATTCAACAAACACAAATAATAGCTAAAGAAAAAACAATCAAATTGGGGGGGGGGGAAAAAAAATAAAATTTTTTTTTTTTTTTTGCTTACCAAAAAAAAAAAAAAAAATGTGTGATTGAAAGTAATTGATAAGTTTTGAAAATGTTTCATAAGTATTTTAGAGTTCATATAACAAATAATTTTGAATTTTAGAAAGTCAACAATCCTCAATTTGAATGCGTCTTGAAAGCACGAGTGAAAAGAGCTATAAATCCATCCTCGTCAGAGACTCCTAAAGATGCTACAGCTGAAGCTAAACTAAATTGCTTGGTAAGTAGATTGTGTGAATTATAAAACAAAACTTTTCTCCAGTTACGGAAGTATTTAAAGCATTAAATATATTTTTGGAACACCTACTTTAATTACATATTTTATATTTTCAGGTTAATTTTCTTAAAAAAAACTTGCCTCTCCAAGATATGTGTGTGTATATCGTTGGTAGTAGCAAACTTCAAACTCAGAGAGCTGAAGAAATCTGCAAGTATGTTATTTACATTTAATTACAATTTACAATATAATTGCTATTTAGTTTCATATATGGATAATTAAAGATTTTCATATATAAATAATTAAAGACGTTTTCAAAGATTTGTAAGTTCAATTACATTACTAAAACATTTAGTGAATGCCACTTGTATTGTATATGACACAGAAATGACATTAAAAATTAATACTTCACACTTTTGAAGTTAATGCAATCACAATTATGTATTTCAGATTTCTTTAGTAACATCCAAATTTTGATTCTAATAATTATATAAAGGACATTGAAATTTTCATATTAGAACATGATTTAATGTGTAGTTATGTATTACATTATTTAGCATTAAACAACATATTTATTGTAAATATATGATTGGTTGATGAAATGAATTAAAATATGAAAAGGTTTAATTTATTTTTTAATGATATAACAATAAAGATATTCAATGAAAAGTTGAGTTATTGTATAAAATTGTAAATTATTTTTTGAAGTGTTTACATTTGGTTTAAATTTTGAAACTTTTAAAATATTTGCTTCAGTTTAGCTATAAATAAATTTTCTGAAACATCACAAATTTCCAATAGTCAAATTGCCATTTAAAATTTTATTTAAAACAAATGTTTAAATGGTAAAATTTTCATTCTAGAGCCATTGGAGCTGAACTTGCAAAAGTTGAAAGGGTATCTTTGGTCACTGGTGGATTTTTTGGTGCAGCTGATATTACTGCTAAAACATTTAGTGAATGCCGAAAAAACAATTTGGATTATTCTGCTAATAAAGAAGAATCGGCTGTTGTTCATATTCTTCCAATGCATGATTCAGAGGTATGATATTAATATGCATTTTTATATTTTAAGTGGGTGAACTTTTAATTACCAAGATTGAATTTTTGTTTTTGTAATGATTCACAATTTATAGAATGTAACTTTTTTAGGATTTAACTGCAAAATCTCGTCAAAATCCTGACGGCACTTTTGAAGCTGTACCTTACGGAAAAACTGTGTTTTTAGGTGATTCTGTTAAAGAAAGAGAAACTGTTGCAGCTCGTCTTTTAGATACATGCATAGTCATTGAAGGTAAGGAGAACTCTCTTACTTTGCCTTATTGTGTACTTAAATGATTTTTAATTAAAAATTTCTCAGAAATGTCTTAAACATGTGTGAAGTATTCACAGCATAAAATTTACTTCTTGATAAAGGTTTTAAGGTGTATTGCTACATTAATTTTCTTTTTTAAAGGGGGGCCAGGTGTTGTACATGAAGTTGAAGAATTTATATGGAATGACCATTTTGTCATTCCTATAATGTCTACAGGAGGTGCTGCTGGTGGTCAATTTGGTGTTCCTGTTAAAATATTTGAGGTATAGAAAAAAAGTTTTTTTAATGAAGCAATTTTGGATCTAGGTCTAACTTTTCTAATCTTATACTGTATAATTAAATAAGTTTCACATATAGTCATGTAACTTCTTATTTCTAATAATAGAAATGGATTATTGTATTTGCCTATAAATAAGTTTCTGTTTATATTTTATAAAAATTAGTTTTAATCAAATATGTAAATGGATTTTGCCTAATATTTGAGAATAAATTGAGACTTCTCCATTAATGGCATTTTTAAAGTATGACCTGTATAGCTATGTTAGTCTATTAATCTTTACTAAAAAATATGTTTTTATATTTGTCAAATTTCCATTTGTGTTAATTTTAGTTATTTTGAAAGCTATTTCTTTGGTTGTAAAAGAATTGCATAAATAGAAATTATTTTATTGATGTTTTTAAAATCATTCCACTTTACATTTTAAATTTAGTTAATACACATCATTTAATGAGTTTAACAATTCAGGAAAATGTAATTTGGGATTATATTCACAAATAGTTTGTAATGAATTTTAATGTATTGAATCAGTAATGACTATTTCAGCATAATTATGATTGCTTAAGATTATTTTTGCACTTGTGAATAAATTTAAGATGTGTAATAATTTAATTTCAGGTTCCACCAGGTGTTGATAATGCCGATTGGACAGCCTTATCAGAACCAAAGAGCACTCCAGAAGAAGTAGCCAAAGCAGTTGTAAATATAATGGTGAGCTTGAAAAAATCTCTATCATCACCCACAAACACTCTTCAAAAATCAACTGCAATTCTCAAGCGAAAGTCCCGAAGAAAGCTTAAATCCCGAAAAATTAAAAATCAAGAAGAGGAAATTGAAATAATGCCACCCAAGGCCAAAGTTTCTCTCTCTACTATGAGGAGTGACTTAGATATAAGAGAAACATCTGAAGTATCTCAATCTAGTGGTGATGAACCCAGTTCCATTGTAAAAGTTAGACGCAGTTGGTGGCAGAGGTTCCTAAACGCTTTCAAGCACAACAAATAAATATCCTTTGTTTGAGGTTGGTGAGAAAGCAAAAACTTTTTATTGCTGTTGACTAAATTGAAACATATCTTGTACAAGTATAAGCATATACACAAGGTCAACAAGACGTGGCATGCATAATGCCGAGTACTATTTATTTCATCCTCTCTATTTATGTAATCATCTGCATAAATATTTTTCGTTTTTTGCAATAATTAGGTATTTTATTGGTGAATATTTGGCAGAATTCAAAAATTGCATTTTGTGTGAATTCTTCGTTAACAAGCAATATTTTTGTAAAATGTTTGAAGCAAATTAAATACACTATGCAAGATTTTCTAATGAAGTTTAACAAGAGTGTCCAGATTGATGTGTCAAATGTGCTTGCATGCATTTTTTTTTTCATTGAGCTTTGAAAGCACATATGAAATTCTTGTGAAATATAATGTACTTTGATTGTTTAATTATATTGGACTCGTAAACTTTAGAACTGTGATATTTTTTTAACAATGCAAATTGTGTACTTAAACATATCACAGAAAATATTATCATCATTCATGTTGTGCATGAATTTGTGGCATTTCCTCTCCATCATGTTGTAAATGCATAATCATTTTTGTTATACAAAAAATTAATTTATAAGATTGTTGTATATAGCTGATAAATATTTTGAAATACTGGTTGTTTTTTCTTTCTTCTGCTAACTGATCACATCTGACATGTATTCTTTTATTTCAGAAACCAAAATTTTGATACTTTTCTTTAAATCAAGTCTCAGGAATTTTATTGGTAAAAATTCCTGCTTTTATTTCCATTTACTACAGTTCAAAATTTATTTTATAAATGACCATAATTATTACATATATATGAAACAAAACATATTCATACCTCTCAATTATTTTTGGAATACTAGATTATTAAAACTACAATATATATATGAATATTTTATTACTTGTTACAGAAGAAAAACACAAGATTTCTAAAGGTCTGTTTCAGTGGTGTATTAAGTCGAGTTAAAAAATTTAACCCTTTTTGATGAATAAGAAATAACTATAGTTACATTCATAATAATAAATAATTTTGCTGCTTTTAATTGAACTCAAATTATTGAATAACATGTAATTGAAGTATACATAATATATAAGTTGGTACTTTATTATTGTCAAATAAATATACTACTTCATTAAGATTTAAAATGAAGCACTTCCCATTATTGATCTCAATAGCTTTGATTAGAATCACAGCCTTTCAGATATAAGATTTACTCAGTACTAGAACTATATTTAACTTTCAATTTTTTCTTAAAATAAAAAATGTTTAAATTGTTTTCAAGAACAGTCAATTTTTTTAAGCTTTTTGTTGTGGAAAATATTTCATGCATAACTGTATGGCTTACTTGAATAATAACCAGAAAGTTACACTTTTCAAAACATATTTTATTATTACATGTAATGTAAAAGCTAAAATTCAGTACAATACAATTTTCATTCAACTAAATGTTATTTTAAACTGGCAATTGAGATGGCATCCATAGATTGTAGATATGTTAATTTTGATGCAGGTGTCCATCACCTGCAAAGAAGAAATAACATTGAAAATTCTGTCAATTGCTTGGAAATATTGCTTACATTTTTTAGTAAAAATTTATTTCTTAAAACAATATTGAATTAGTTAATTTATAAGCTCTTCAAATTTTATATTAATTATTCAATTTCATACAATTTTCGTAAAATTATAAGGTAGACTCCAGATTCAGTAATGTGTAGTAAATTATTCATGCCAGTCATATTTATCTTTTTATTTTATTAACCTTCCAGTAGATGCACCCTCTGTACCAATGTGAAAGGTCATATTTCTCATATACATTATCATGAAATGTGAATTTTAAGATTTAAATTAGAAAAATTATGTTATAATTAGTTCAGATTTCATGATCACGCCCTATTTAAATAATTGATGTTTCTTTGCCAAAAGTAACAAAGACAACGCAAATATAAAATGACTAAAGAATTGTTAAAATGACATGAAAATAATTCGAGATAAAAACCAACATTTTTATATGGTGGCAAAGTTTATTAAAAAGAATTATTGAAATATTAGTTAAAACTGGTCGCAAATATCTAAATATTGCATTGTTAGGCAAGTAAGAACGGTTCCCAAAATTTCAGAGCTCTAACTTGATGGGAAGTTGGTTAAATTAATGATAGAAAATTTGATGACACACTGATACGCACACAGACAGACACACGCCAAGTGAAATACGTAAAAACTAACCCAAATTAATTCATCCGGTAAATTAATGGTTGGAATGCAGTTTAACCCAACCACCCTTGGCGACAAGAATTATTTGGCAGTATTTTGCCAAATGTGGCTACCCTGTTCCGTTTCACGGATTTAACGCTCAGCCAAAAAAAAAAAATCGCCAAGTTTGGTGCCAATTTTTGAAATCATGCCAAGTGTTTGGGCTAAACTGCATTATTAAAGAAAATATTAGTTAAAACTTGTCACAAATGTCTAAATATTGCATTGTTAGGCGAGTACGAATGATTCCCAAAATTTCAAAACTCTAGCTTGATGGAAAGTTGGTTAAATTAACGATCAAAAATTTGATGACACACACACCAAGTGAAATTCAGAAAAACGTTTTAATAAAATAAATGAAGTTGCAAATAATTTTACTGTTATATGTTAGAAATTTAAAGTATAAACATAATATGGAAGTAAAGAATAATTTTATTATATACACAAAAAAGAGGAAATGTTTCCTTATGACTATTGAATGTATTGTAGTCCTTTGAGAGCTTAACTATTTTAAGTACATGAATCATGACCACAAGGTGCCCTTGTGATCTTTCCTATCATCCAATGATATTCTTATGGGGTTTACTGTCTTTGGCAAACATGGATGATACACATTTTTGTCAAGTAATTTTTATCCCTTTTTTGTGTTTAGATTAGTTTAAACAAATATTTGGCACAACTTAGGGTTTTAACTTTGTGAGCCATATCTAGCTGTCATTCATCCAGTGTTACAGTGCGAGAAAATAGGTGTAGTGTGCTCCTAATATATAAATTTCTGACAAATTTCACAACTGATCCTTGCAATTCTAGTGCACATGCCCTTTTGGCAGGAATTTCATCCCTTTTTCTTCCTTGCACCGTTTTTCACTTCAACTATTAAGTCCTGGTTTTCTTTTCAATTCTTCAATTTTTATTGCACTTTGCAGAGATGTAAGCTATCTACCAATTTTCTTTTACAAGGGCATTTGCAAGCTATCAGTTATTTCTAACCAAGTTGTTTTTTTAGGTACTTGTCTATTAAAGCGGCACCCGCCAAATTAAGAATACGCCAAGCTAGTTAAAAGCGCCAAGTAAATGGAGAGCAAAACAAATAACACACCAATAAATAATATAAAACTTTTTAAAATAATATTTATTTAATAATCTTTTATATGTTTAGTGATAAATCTCATCCCAATAAGTACTATAAAAATTTAGATGTTTAATATTTACATAACTTTTAGAACATCAATCAACGTAAAAGGCCATATTTCCGAAATTAGGTTAACTATTTTATAGAAAGCATTTTTTTTCTCTACATATTTCCTCCACATAAATTCTACCAGATACGATTCTAGATGATGCTGAGCCGTTTCTTGCTAAGCCACTTTGTGGAACCCCACATTCTTTTAACATTTTGCATGTGAACTTCCGTTGACGGATCTACAAAATTGTACATATGGTTCTCCGTGAAATGTGTAAAACCAGCATTCATTTCACTTTTTGGTAAACTGAAAATTGTTAACGACATTTTCAAAGGCAACAAAATGGGTATTTTAAAAAAAGTACGAAATCAGTAACATTAACAGGAAAGCGATATTTTACTAAAATAGTGAAGTGCTGTTTCTTTAGGACTGCAACCTTTGGAGTTTACAACCAGACAAGGCGATAAATCATACTGCTAGGCGATTTTCCGTCTACATCTGAAATCGCAATTTGGCGGGCGCCGCTATAACTGACAAGTACCTTTTTATATGGTTGACAGTAAGTGGTTTTATAAATACAACAAAAATTTACAAATGTTGGATATGCGAGTCCTCATTAACACCTCGAAATTCATACTATAACGGAAAGTAGGTCAAAGTAAGTGGATAGACGAGTCAAGTGCAGGCATTCGTAGCACATTTCTGACATAAAAATATTAAATTGAATTCAGCTTGACTGATCTCATATACGTGCACGAGCTGGAATGTTAAGTACTTTAAAGAATCAATATTTAGATAGGAAAAAAGTTTTGAATTGGAAAGTTTCAACATTTTACAAATGTATGAAACAACATAGCTATTATATTATACAATGTATCATTGAAACATAATTTTAAAAATTTTGTTTTTTAAGCTCATTTTTTCTATGCACAAGTCTATTATTTTGAGTAGGTTTAACTCGTAAAAGGGTAAAATTGAAAGTTGTTAAAAAACAACAACTTAATGGTCTTGGAAATTTTCAAACATGATCAAATTGATAATGAGTGATTTCTTATTGGGTTCCTTATTCTTCCGATTTTCAAGGATCATGAGGGTCAAATTTAAACAGTCTCCTATTCTACACAATGGTTTCCTGCAGAATCATGCCTCAAACCCATGGAAATCAACATACAGTTTGTTCAGAGAAAATATCCAAAATAATAATTATAATAATACAAGTCATATGATATATAAATAATGTGTTACTTACTGGTTTTGTCTTCTGAATCTGTATAAATGGTATGTGCAGTCCTAACTACCTGATTAATAGCATTATCAATTACTTCATGATTTTTCTGGAAAAATGGATTTATCACATAGTTGTAAATAATGTCAGCTCCATTTCTCTGTAGAGGAGCATAGCACCAGAAAAGGAAGAGACACTGAAACAGAATCAGATAATAAAATTGAAGTACATAAAAAATATGAGGCAAATCTTATTTTAAAATTTAAGCTAGAAATAAAGTTTAAGACAGATTAATTCTAATTTTGCTCATTTAGTAACATTAAAAAAAAATAGTAATTCAGTTCTAAAAGTTATTTTTCAATAAAAAATTACTGTAGTTTTTTTTTTTTTTTTTTTGATGATCAAAAGTATTTTAAAGAAGCTTCAATTCAGTCCAAAGTGTAAATCTTACTTTCTCCCCATATTAACCTTGCAAAAAAAATCCCCTTCTGAAACAGCAGATGGATGAAGAAATAATTCTAAAATCAACAGTGCAAACATACTTTGAGATCTGATTAAAAACTTAAAAATATAAATTTATTGATACTTCTGTATGGATAAAATATATATTTCAAATTATAACACGAAAAATGTTATAAAACTCTTATTTGTAAAAACTTAAAACTGCATATTTTTTTCAACATTTTTAAAAAAATATGTAGATATTAAAAATATATTAATAAAGTCTTATAAAATAAAATGTCAAAAAGTATTATAGGCAATTAATTTTTTATACCTTAAGGTAAAAATAAATGCCTTAAAAAATTCCTAACTTTAAATATTATTAAGAATAGAAACAGTTAGCTTTAAAAGTTACTGCATAAATTCGTTTCCTATTTACTTGAAATAATGATACGAAATTTTAAAAATTACTCCTATCTTTTCTTCAGTTTTAGAGTAAAATTCTTTCTTTTTGTTTCCTGTAATTTTTTTTTATCACTTGCTTATTTTTTGCTGTTTCTGAAAATTACAGATTGAACAAAATGAAAATTCAGAAATGCTAATTTAAAGAGAGAAAATGTTTCACCTTATAAAACTTTTAAGTACACATATAAAATTCCTATTATTTGCTAACCTTTATGATCCAGTATCCAGGTATCCAATACAAGAAAAAGAAAAATATTTCACAGAAATTCAAAGCTGCATGTAAAAACCAATACATGAGCCATTTGCGTCCAAGGCCAGATTCAGCTCTTTCCAACTCTTCTAAACTGGAGCAAAAGTAAAGTATACCTTAAAAACATAATCATTCTCTAATTTTTTTACAGCAGAAAAAATATGTAATGCTTATTTTTTATATTAAATAATCATACATTCACTTTTTATTAATACTCATACAAATTAGATCAGTATTATCAGATTTAAAACACAAAATTTGATATGATAAAAAATGTATTGTATAGTCAAGGTAGGGAAAAAAAAACTTATTTTCATTTAGCATTCCAATTTGTTCAATTACAATTCACAGTAATGTTTTGTAAGAATTTAGTAAACTCTTGATTTTGAACGTAAAAAAAAAAAAAAAAAATTACAGCAGTTTATACATTCATATAAACTGCTGTAATTTTTTAAAACATTCTCAAATTAAGAAATTTTAAATCAGTAAAAAAAAAAAAGTATCATCACAATAAAAATTCAGAAAGTCAAATTAATTTTAAAAGTACTAAATTATTATTCATATAATTTTTATGCTTGTTTTAAATTTTCACAGCTGATTTCGAAACACCGTTTTTTCAACTAATATAAAAATTTCATTTCAACTGATCATATGCCTATGTCCATACAGAGCATTTTGAAAGTGCTATGAAAAATGGATTACAAATATTATTTTGCAAACAATAACTACAAAATTTTATCAGATTATTTTTTATACTTTTTTTTTAAATCGAAATATAATAAAATAAAGTTAACAGGAAACAAGTATTCACAATAATTTTTTTGTTTGAAAATGCTTAAGATTTGATTTCTTTTTTATTTTTAAAGTATTTTCGCAGGGAGTATAATAACAAAACTGAGTTTATTTTGAAAATGTTAAACTTCATTTAAAAAGCTTTTGGTTAAGTTTGCAATTTTTCAAATATAAGGCAGTTTGAAAATTTTATACATATTAAGTAATATTTCTGTGAATCTGTTACTTACGTCTTGTAACCTGGATACAAAAATCCAACACAGCCGCTGATTAAACTCGTACCATACTGAAACAATAACGTTAGTGCAAGTAGTGAACCAATTCCTATAAAGAGAAATTTGTATATTTAATTATAATTTCATCAATGCGGCGTAAAGATATATGTTAAATGCTTTAAACAACATACCAGACACTAAATAGACGCGATTTAGCGTCGTTACTTCTTCTGCAAAGTCTAGCAATGGTTTATACCACCTATTTTCTCGCAATTTTTTATGAGCACCTTTAAATAGTTCTGTTTCTTCTAACTTTTGTAAATTCAGGGTGTAAGGATTCCACGAGTTCATGGTGAGAAACTACACTTCAAAAAAAATTTTTAAGCAAAATTGTTATAATAATCAAAATCTAACTTGTGAGATGAAATAGAAAACATTTAAAAATTCGAGCCGCAGATGACCACAGGTACGGGTCCGATCAACTCATCAGCACGCAGAAAGTGAGAAATCGGCGCATGACACGGGACCTATTGTAGCAAAAAGTTTCAGATAAAATATCAATCTAGCTTAAGATAAATAAACGTCAAAAATAAGTTTATCAGTTCTTTGTCCTTTCCCTGTTAACTAAATATTGGGGGTAAATAGAACAAAAATATAATTCGACAAATATCTATTTTCGTATTTGTGATCTCCATATTAATTTATTAATTGAGTTCGTTAATATTTTTCTTTGATTCTATTCTTCAATTCACGATATTCACAGATAATAAGAATAAGATATGGATTTTATAACCAGAATAAAATGGCATTTAAAAGCGAGGGGAAACTTAACAAAATGCATTCAGGAATGTTAATTGTTTCATAATTAGATTAATTTTTCACGCATATCTACTTATGCGTCATGAATGTTAAAATTATTATAGTGGTTAAATATTTTAAAACAGTGACAAAAATTAAAGAAAAACTTCTCACCTTGGAACAAATTGTTTTTTAGCATTTCAACCTTCTCTCGATCTTTTTCAGGACATTGATACTAAAACTGCTTTCTGCAACGTTTTAAACTCGAATGCAATAGAATCGGAACGAAATAAAATGAGAATTTTTCCGCATACAGATGGCGTTAAATGATATACATAAAGAGAATAAGATTGTATACAACCGCTAAGCGATTTGTATGCTTTTGGAATTGACCTGGATGTGAATCAATTCATGCATGAAGGTTCTGGTTGACTTCGAGTTGTTTTTATGAAACGTAAGAAAATTGAATAAAGGCCATAATGAGGTATTTAAAGGTTCGGATCAGAAATTTATTTATTTTCGAATTGTGCTGAAATTTATAATTTATGTAAAGAAAGGAAAAAAAAAAGAGCTTTATGCATAAAACTCCTACTCTTGTATATAATTTTAACTACTTTTACAAATAACATATTAAAGTGAGTTTTATAAATTAGATTATTAAAATTCTTTCATTTAAAAAATAAAACATTAGTAATGAATACAAATTATTTTAAATGATTAAAGTATACAGCATGTACAAATACAATATTCTCCTGCTATTCAATAATTGTTCATAACATATCCGAAATACTCAATTTCATACTCTCTTCACGATTTGTAACTTTTAACAGCGAATATTTTTCAATTAAAAATAGAAAAAAAAAATTAAGAGTAATATTTTAAAAGAGGACTGGTATCCAATCAATAAGCAATGATTGGAATGTATAAGCTCATAAAGAAAAAAAAAAAAAAAAAAAAAAAAACTAAAAAGTTCTATACAAAGTTTTGCAAAAAACAGAGTTAACCACCCAAGGTGCGCTTTTTTTAAATAATTATTTTTAAATTACTCAAATATAGGAATTAAAGTAAATGATGAAACATCGGAAAATGGACAATAGTAAACTTTTCCGATATTAAAATTACGGCAAACGATAAATTATTAAATTGAATTATTTAAGATAAATGTAATTAAAATTAAAGCAAACGATAAATTATTAAATTGAATTTATTAAGCTAAAATGTAATTAAATTGAAGGAAAAAATTAAAAAGGGATCTGGTACGCCAAAACGCTACATCTAAAAGAATACCTCCTTGGGTGGCTAAAAAAAAAAGAGCTTGTATTTATCCTTTTTTACTACCTCAAAATTTCTGTTGAATATTTTTTGTTTTTTTTTTTTTTTTTTTTTTTTTTTTTTTAAAAAGATTCAATTAAATGGAATAGTCTTCCCGAAAAGCATTTTCGGACATTTTACTCTGAATAATTTTAAGATCATGATCATATTAATCTCAGCGAAATCTAAGGATTTTCTATTGTTTTAAACCTTATCTATCACGTTATAATTATGTGATATAAAGGAATTATTAATGATAATAAAGCTGAGATTGTAGCCTGATTGGCTTTATGACTAATTTGACCTAGCTTAAATTGTATGAAAAATCAGCATTCATTACAATTTTTACTATCCATCTTTCCACTCTGTATCGGGTTTGATGCACGTTAAATCTCCTTGGGCTCAAAAGTTTTTACGTTGGCGTTTTGTGAAAATTTGGAGAGTGGGATGCCGGCTCAGGTGTCTTCATTATTACTTCACCGAGGTCTGAAATTACGAGTTTCTTAGGGTTTACCTTCCTTAGGTAAGTACCGGCATCGTTATCCTGAAGTAACCCAGTAATCTTTTACTTTCTTATGGTGTTTACTGTCTTTAGTAGAGATAGGAGACGCATCTCCGGGATATCCAAGCTACCTTTTCCTCTTTTTGACTCTCCTTCTTGTCAACCAATTTGTACCTTTTTTCTTCCTTTTTTCCCCCTGCCAGGTCTTCAAAGTAAACGAATGTTTACATTAGACAGATTTGGCTCTTGCATAATTAACTCCAACTATCACACATTCATTTACTCAAAATTATGAGGTCCACCATTAGTAATCCTCGAGTTGCTTCCAAGTTCTGTGTTAATAAACAATGAATAATTCAGTTTTGCCCACTACAATTTTATTGTCTAACATCTTTCTCGGTTATAATATATTATACTTATTATAAAAAAAACACAGTTTTTCCAAGTAAAGATTTTTTAAATTAGAATCGAATTCATTTTTTGGATTATTTGACAGAATCGGTTAGAACCGGAAATCGAGTATAATAAGAATCTCCAGTATAACTGAAAAATTGATCTTGAAACATGCTTCACAATGTGATAATAAGAATATCTGAAGGGATTAAACAAGCATCTTTCCACAAGAAAAATTTGTATTGCTTCAAATGCTGATTTTTAAGTTTTCACCGAGAATAGATGAATATTGAAAGTTTATCAAAAAATAGTTACTATACGGAAATATATAAACTTAATTTAGTGAATGGTTAATTGCTCAAGAGTGCTATTAGTTATTACAACATCTTTTACTTCTCTGACAAATTACTGTTCGTATATTTTGCTTAATGTGACGTTTCTAATTTATTCTATTCGTGACCGGACATGATTAGTCGAATTGCATGTTAGGGTCATGTTTCCACTTAAGTTCCTTCGAGTGAAGGGGCCGCGGTAGCTTCGTGGTTTTGGTAGCGGACTAGCAGCCGGCGATTTTCATCGAGGCGTAGGTTCGAGCCATGATCCACTAAAGACCCATCTCAGGTGTCGTCCTCGTCAATTGACTGAGGTTCAAAATTACGAGGTCCATCGCCAATGGCCCTCGTGCGACTTTAATAATACCAACTAATCATCCGTGTAAAGAGACTAATGATCAAATCAATATCGGAGCTCCAAGTCCTCACATTGATTTGACGTGAATATGGAGAGTGAGGAGCTAAGTTAGGTGTCGAATTTGCCTTTTGACAGTATCTAAAAATAATAAGGCATATTACATTGACTCGATTGATTGGTTTTATTAATGTCGCACTAGAAGCAACACAAGGGCTACTGACGACGTACCTCGTAAATTTGAACCTCAGTCAAGTGACGAGGACGACACCTGAACTGGCACCTCCCTCTCCTAACTTCCACACCACACCAATGGGATGACTTGTTACAGTGGTTCGATGATCTTTGAGTTGGACACAAATTGGTAACCATATAACGCTCAATAAACAAACTAATATACTTATATAAATAATGATCGACATTATTTAAATTAGCCGAAATGCTAAAATATTATTTTTAAAAAAAATATATTTTTGCTGTTGAAGTTGATTTCTGTCGAGCACAGTTCGCGAAGTGACTATTGGCTCGCTTCTGGCGAAACTTGAATGCTCATTGCAGGGGAGGATTTCTGCTGGCTGAGATTGGTTGAGAAGCGCAAGGCAGAGGTCTTCAAACTGGGTTCCCTGGAACTTTGACAAGGGTTCCGCAAGGGATCACTATTTGCTTAATCAAAGCGCCAAAATATTAGACAGTTTGCTTGAAAAATAAATATAAATAAATATTTTATGGATAAAATAAAATCACGTGCTCCAAATACATTAATCGAGACGCATTAGGTCACATAATAGCCACCGTTTTTTAGCTTAGGTCAAGGGTATTCAACACTTTGGGGAACCCTTTGAGATTAGCGCGTTTTCTTTGATGCTTTTTCGAGAGTCATAAAGCAACCGAACATATAATTCCGTATGTCCGTGAACTCACTGAAAACATTTCAATTAGACGTATTCGTTTTTGATGTATTTTTTCCAAATTCTTCCCCCCACCTTAAAGGTTTGTCATCATGTTGGATAATTGGCGAGGGTTGTGGCAACACAATGAACATTGACAGGAAATTTTATGGCTCATTAGGGAAC